>BMAV01026346.1:214499-242349 GCA_019973955.1 Trichonephila inaurata madagascariensis | reverse complement strand
TTAGGGGAAGATGGGTGGAAAATTGGTCAGTTATTTTGCCATTAAATGTATTAATTATGTTTTTTATAACAACAAAACAAAAATATATTTCTTACAAATATAGGAACAGAATAAACGAATATACATATAAAAATAAATAAAATTCTCGGCCAGTATGTTTGCATTTCATATCATTCAATCTCTTCTGTATTTCCAATTTTTTGTTTTTTTATCAAGAAGGTAGATTGACTTAAAGGCATATTGCGTTCAGTTTCGTCGTCAATCCATATAGAAAGTCTATTATCCATTTCATATATTGTAATATTTCTAGAACGGGTAATTCTAGTTGCAGATCTTGTCGTAGTTGCAGTTACCGACAGCAGTAGTTTTTCTTTATTCTTAAGAATGGTCCTTATTGTTGAGTTTGCCAAATTCAGTGCAGCACCAATGTGAGATTGACGCTCACCAGTATCTAATCTTCTAATCACTTGCATTTTAGTTTCTAGTGAAATGCTTTTTCTTGTATCTTTATTTTCGTAGTTTTTATTATCACCCATGATAAAAACTAAAAATACTAATATTTGGCATATCGTTGTATTATCTAAATTTATACTTACAATAACGTCAACAAATGTTTGAAACGATAAAAGTACGTTTGTATAACACCACAGGGAAGATGAAACACAGATAAACTGCTTCGGATATCGGGAAGCCTAACGCAGCGTGCAATTTCGGGGAATCCCACATTTAAAAAGAAAGAGAGTTAAACCGAAACCGCGATAAACGAAACGTTAAGTGGTGTCTTACTGTATAATATTAACAATAAAAATTTCTTGTTTTAAGAAAATAAAATTTTATAGTAACTTAAATTAGATTCAAGCAGAAAAAAACAAGTTATGAATAAAATGTACTCTAATAAGACAAAAAAAGATAATGTTGAATACTGTTATGTGAATTATAGTAAGGCATATCAAAGCTAAAATCTTAAGGTGACTGATCACATTTGAAACCATGATTTTGAAAAAGTGTATAAATGAATCATTTTTTTATATTTAGCGTCAATTAAATAAGAGTATGCATATAAAATAGTTTTAAGAATATTATTACAATGAAAATTATTTAAACGCAATTTTTGTCAAGAAAGGAAGGAAAAATGACATATTTTCAAAACAATTTCCTTTTCTTCGAAAATGCTTCAGTAATAATAATATTTTGCATATATATATAGCTAAGTTTTCTGTATAGAGTCTGAACTAAGATGTTTGAAATATATAATTTAAAAGTGGATTTATTCGTATTTTAATATTCGTATATCAGAGTAGTGAAATTTTTATAAAAAAAACACCGTGTATTATTTTAATTGATCGTAACTGAAAATAGTGCGAATTTTCAATGCTGTGTATAGAAATATTAGCTATATATAAGCAAGATATTATTATTATTATGGAAGCTTTTTTTCATAAAGGAGAATGTTTTGAAAACACGCCATTCTTTTTTTCATTGCTTGTCAAAAATTTGCATCTAAAAAAGTTTTTCTGGTTATAATATTCTGAAAAATATTTGAGCTCTAAATTTTAATTTAACTGACACTAAACACCATGAACAGTATTCATTTGTACGCCTCTTCAAAATCACGGTTCCAAAAGCAGTCACCTTAAGGAATTAGATGCTTAATAAAAAGGTAGAAATTAGCTTTAAAGTTTTATCCCAAAACAAAACTAAGTGATTTTATTCTAAATTTCTCTCATACATAAAGGAGATAGAGTCAACTCAAATAACGTAAGATTACATATTAAATAGAACGCATCCGCTTTTTTTTAATATTATAACTAAATAACACTAAAAATATCTTACTCAGTTAAGAAAAACGCCTTCCTAAGAAAATCTAAAAATCGAAATCGTAATTCCTCTTCATTATCTTGTCAATTCAGTAGCTCTACATCTAACTATCCACAAAGGACTAAAAATTAAGTGAGTAATTAAATTTTGTATGGTCCATATATCTGTAGAGATCTTAGCAAGCGAATCATCGGATCAGGCTACGAGCCACACCCTTGAAACTGACCACACGCAACCTCTCTGGTTCTCCTGGGATTGTGTTCTCCCCAACATCTTACCTATACATTTCCAAGAGAAAGAGACTTGCTTTTTATAAGTCCACTCCACGTTAATTAGTGGCTTTTCTAAGATACAGTGAAAATCCTTTAACACGACACTGAGGGGACTGAAATAATATTCCGTGTTAAATTATATTGCAAGAAAAAACATATATTCAAAAAAATTAAATTTATTAGAGTACATTTTATTTACATAGATGTATATATATATCATGTATTGGAGTAATTCTTAGATTGACAGGAGAAATGCAACATATCATTTTATATAATATCATATTACTATATTTTATCATATATTTTATTTCAATTAATATATCATTTATATATTTTATTTCAATGTCCAGCAAAGCAGTCTGTACTCTAAGCCATGACAAAACGAGTCGTATTTCAGCGTTGATCGGGAGCCAGTGCGTCGTTCGTTCACGTGGTTTTTCGTAAGTCCGCCGAAGTCGAAGTCAAAGTACTTATGCAGGAGGTGGGTTGAGTTGTTCTGGTAGGACCTTTACCCCAATTGACCCTTGAAGGGCTGGGAATTCATCACATATATATGTATTTAATAAAAATCAATTAAACAAAAAAATTCACGATGAAACTTAATACAAAATTTTCAAGATTTTAAAAGCAACATTTATTGAGTTTTTGAAAAGAATGCGACATTTTTCTTTGCATTGCCTTTTTCAGTATCAAATTAACAACACGTTGTTCGACGTTGTCCATTTTGTTATTCATTTCACCATTGTAATGTGTGCCTTAATAACTGCGCATACTTTTCATGATGCTCCTCATTTCCTATAATGTGGGATCAGGAGCTGCATTATTCGCCGCATTTTCATCGTCGGAATCTAAATCAATAATATTTTTTTAGCTTTGAACAAACTCCAAAATGTCTTTTTGTGCCATAATTGGGGCTGTTTACACATTATAATCATCTACAGCAACGAATTCTTCCGATGATGAAACCTCCTGGATGGTGTTTTCCGTTTTTTGTTAATTCCTAGAAGGGAAATCTTTTCGTGTTAAGCGATTTTCGTTTCGTGTTAAGAGAAAAATGCATGAAAATACCTAATAGTTTGTAGGGACCGCTGTATTATTTCGTGTTAACCGATATCTCGTCTTAAGCGTTTTCCTGTTAAACGTATTTCACTGTACTTTGGCTGTAATTTCATTATGATTGAGTAATTATGATGGATGCGGCTCCCTCTTTGAAATAGCACGAGGTTTATTGGCGAGGGTCTCTTAATCATGAACCGTAGTCAAGTGACGAGGACGACGCCTTAGTTGACACTTTATTCTATATATTTCCACACTATGTCAACCAGAATAAGGTGACAGGTCACTGGAGGAAAATTGCATTTGTCTATTTTAAGAATAATTAAAGAATTTCGGAGGTTTTTGTTCGCAGAAGAAGCAAGAAATTATATTTTTAATCAAAACGTTTGAAAATTGAAAACTTGTATATTTTTACTTTTTAAGTGTTTAATTTTTTAGTTGAATCACTTTATTTAATTTATTATTTTTCACTCTACTAAATATAAATTTCATAATAAATTAAACATATTTAATATGTGTATTAAAAATACATGAATATGTACTTTAAAACATATATTGATTCATGGTATAACATACCTAAAAAGTAACATCTAACATTTCTTATTAAGGACAAAACAACTGCATCTTATTTTTCGCGATGAATATTTCAAAATCAGTGTGTTTTATTTTCTATTTTAAGCTTAAAATGCTTCAAAATGGATGTAAGAATTACAATGTTATAAGCAGCACAGATTACATATATTTTAAAAACAAGTGAGTTAAAATTTTTTGTTTGTTTTGAAAAACTGGTAAGTAATGGAAAAAAAATTACTTTTAACTACCTTTTACTGTACTCCATAGCTCTTCTCTATAAGTTTATTTTTTTCGCATGAAACGAGTTAATTAAAGTCATTAATCTAGCTAAGCTTTCTTACAATGATTAAAAAAGTGATTTTAGAATTTTAATTAAATACAAGTTTATTATTATTTATTTAATTTTTTTTACTTTATAGTTAAAATTACATTTTGTGTAATTCGGGACTTTATAATTGTTTCATCTTTCTCATCAATGAAAAGATTTCAGATCTACATTTCGAAGAAAGTCAAAAAAGAGAATATTTCGATTTTGAAAACTTATGCACATTGTAATTATATCAGTTTAATTATACTTTCTATATTGGTAAAATATTTGTGTATCTTAGTTATTCTGCTAAAATGACTTTTTAACTATTTCAAATGTATTGAATATTTAATTTGAGCATAAAGAAATCCAAAATAGATTATGATCTTTTTTAATGATTTGGTGCGGCAAATTTCAAGGAACAACTGCTGATTAAATATTCCATGATAATAAATCATATCGTATTTTATGACAACTTTTACATTAAAATTAAATTATACAAAGTGGAATTGTATTTTTGTATTTATAGACTACACAAATACACTGCGTCAGTAAGAAAATAATAAAAATATTACAAAATATATAAAGATAAAATTACATACATTTTGACCAAAATTAAAAATATAAACTAATGAATATTCTACAATTCTATATAAATAAGCAAGACTCGAAAAAAAAACTGAAAAATTTTTCCCCCTAACACAGTGCTTCTCAAAGTTTCAATATTCGCGACCCAATATTCCATCATAATTTTCATCGCGCCCCCCTCATACAATAACAATGTATTGAACTCTATAATACTATACTTGGACGCTGAAGCTACAATACGACATATATACGTATATACGACGTACACGCCACTGGCGCATATAAAATCTCGCTCAGCCAAAGCGTTAATTTTCCCGGACGCATATATACGTCTTTCCGAAGTACAATCTTTTCTATGCATTGCTGTCCATAAAATTATTTCGAGGGCTTTGGAATGCAATAAAAGCACCTTGACATTGTTTGTGAAGGATTTACTTGTTTCAGATTATTTGCTTCTTTATCCCACCCCCCAATACACATACTCTCGCCTACGTGGAAAACGGTTGGCATTGGGAAGCGAATCGCATAACTTTTAATCGGCAGTTAATGGATTAATTATAAACAGTACACATTATCAAGATAAGTGTAAATTTATGTATATAATTTTATATATAACTAGCCCACATGGGGCCACTGGTAATTATTATATTAAACTTGTCCTTAACTTTATACTGTTAAATTAATTATAAAATACAATGTGTAGCACTGATACATTTGTAAGTGTAATGTATCAGTTTAAATGTGCATTTTATTTTTTATTATATCAGAATGTATTTATTAATTTACTGAAAGTAAAAAAACAAATTTAATTAAATAAAATTTTGTTCTCGACTTTTCAATATGCTCGCGTCCCCCTCGTAGAGTTGTCACGGCCCCCAAAGGAAGGGTGTCCCACAGTTTGAGAAATGCTGCCCAAACAACAAAGATATCTTGTGCTAAAATTGTTTCAGTGGCGTAACGTACACCTCCGCAATCCCCGCATCACGGGGAGGGAGAGGGGCATGATTATAGAGAGCTCCTAGGCCTGACTGATGCTAAGTACGTAACATCCGGCTTTGCAGGGGGGGGCTAATATTCTCCGTCACACCTCTGAATTGTAAATTCAAACTGAATAATCAGCAGTCCAAGCATTAGCAAGTTCGTCCATACCTTTGGGATTTTGAAAACATTTTATTCATGTTTATTTTTATCACAAAAATCGAGCAATTTCGAGATTAAAAAAAATTAATTAATAATCGGAAATTATCATTTGAAGGATGATTATCTAGGTGTGAAAATTAATACATAAATACAGTAAAACGTCATAATTTATTTGAATCTAAACTTTGAAAAATTAATAAAATTATAAGAATTTGCATATAATCCGCTAATACAATCAATCTTTTTAGTAGATTCTCATTTGTTATTACTTTTATGTGAAATGCCAATTTGTATGAGTAAAAAAGTTAACTAGAAATAAAAAATATTTCGAAAAAGAATTTGCGTGAATTTTTAAGATTTATTGGATTTGTCCTTTCATTACATTGTATTTTAATTTACAAAAGCATATTTATTATATCAATAGAGCAAAGACTTAATGTATACGGTCATTCTATTATTATGGCATCTTTTTTTAAGTGCTGTACGAATTTCAGTGATTCAGACAAAGCACAATTTTTCCAAATTAAAAAAATTATTCAACTAGAAAAGCTTTAAAGTGTGAAATAAGTCTTATTTTGTAATCTTTTGGTAAGATTAATGCCCTGATTCCAATCAAAAGCAAAAATTAAAGGAAATTAAATAATGTTTTCAACAACTGGAATTTGATTTAAGCTGATTATATAAAATTCAAGACTGGGTTATTTTATTTGAGTACTCATGAAATTAAATTAAAAGGACTGAATTGAAATAATATTTAATTCCTTTTGAATTAATTGAATTTATGATACATAGACCAATGACTTTTAACATTTTCGGTATCACAAAATGCTTTCAATATTTAAATATTTTCGCAAAACACAATTGGAAAATAAAATAGTCTAAACATTAAATGTCCACAGGGACGTTTTAAGACTTCTTGATGCCATTGACCCCTACGTAAAAGTAGGCCCCACCTTTGGCTATTAAAAGTAGAGAGTACTTAGCATACGTTGTCAAATACTAGTGCAAACAATAACCTGAAACAAATAAATGTGCATGACTAAAGGCCGTATCACACGTATATTTTCCATGCATTTTTTTCGTCCAATTTTTGGCTGAATCTGAAGGGGAAGGGTTGCCCTAAACAAAACGACATGCTCTATCTCCACATTGAAAAATTACTCGCCGATTTTTCTGCTTCGGAAAACAAACATTCAAAATTATTTATTTTATTTTGCTTGCGCTTTTGTTGATGGGTGTAAACAGAAATGGAGCACCATCCTATTTAAAATATTATACGCCGTTAAAATATTACACACCATTAAAATATTATACGGCATATCTGAAGTGTAAGACGAAACCGAAGCCGCCATCTTGCTTATGACGTAGGGCGCCGAAGAACTCCATTGGCTGGAATTTCAAGCAATTTTTATTTGGAACAACTTTTTGAGCTTGCTAGCAAAAAATTGTTCTAAAGCCGTTGCTATGGCAACTGAGTAAAAATTGCACGAATTGGACGAAAAATTGCTTGAAACGTGTACGCGTGATACGGCCTTAACAATCACACAAACTGGCTCCACCGATTGCCGCCTTTGAACTGAATGAGTAATGATAGTGTATAGTGGTAGGCCTAGTTCTGTACGGGGACGATGACCATCCCAAGTAGCCAGTTGATCCAAATTCCCAGTTTTTCGGGGAATACAACCGGAAATGACATTTGACCGATGAAACTATTAGAATTATGTTCTTATTAAGGCTGAGTCGAGAGATTTCTTATTAAGGTATCCGACAAAGTTCGGAGATAAATTTTTCAAAATTTGATTTTCTGAATAATTTTATTGTTTTAAAGAACATAAATAGGCTTAAAAAATCATAACTATTAAATAACTAACATGTATCGCCCTTTTTTGAGAAAGGAAATTTTTTTAGGAAAATTTAGCAAAATTTTCTAAGTTAAGAAAAACGTGATAAATAAAAATAAATTGCACATTATGCAATTTTAACGTCATTGATATACTACTTGATCCCTCTGAAGTGTCACAAACCGCAGGATCAAAAAAAAATAGTTTAAGAAATAAATATTTTATTAGCATTTAAATTTGATGGTCATGATTTTTCGTTGAAATTACTGCATGTTCTAAGCTAAAAATGGCTGTAAAATGTGATTAAATGTAGCCGTCTTAAAACCTGCGGTTTGTTATACTTTGAAGGGCCCATAGCATATATGTTATAAATTTCATTGCATTTGATTGGATTATTTAGAAGATATCCTGTTTTTCGTGCACAAATTATCATGAAAAGTTCACTCTTCAAAAAACGAATTAAAAAAATATTTTTATTAGTCAGATAAAGTAAATGCTATAAAAAGAACTTGAAAAACTCTCTAGTTTTATGTATTAGTTCTTTTTTCCCCAATAATTAATTTCTTTTTTCCCTAATGACCCAAACAACATCAAACATCAAACACCTAAAAAGCACTTTTCAACCTAATCGGATACCTTCAGGCTGAGACGAAGCCCTCATTTTGGCCGAGGGCCTGGGCCCGTTTTCAGTTGTCCCATGTTTTAAGACGTCTCTGAGTGGCCATATTATTATAACCAATTGACACTTATACGGAGATTAGCCATCGTTTAACGTCTTTGCCACTAGAGGGCGAGATAGCTATTAAAAGGGAATTCAAAAATAGTAAAACATCAATTACTTTGTGTTACTTGCGAAGAAATTGAGAAAAAAACTTTATCTTACTGAGTTTGAACAGGAAAAAATTGTAGGCGCTTGAAGCGTCGGTAGCAGCAAAACAACTGCAGTTGTGAAAGGTTCGAGAGCAGCAGTTATTAATGTTTATAAAGAGTGATTTACCAAGCAGAAAACCAAGTCTCAAAGTTAGATTCGAGGTCATCACATGCTACCCAATGCTCGATCGGAAAGGATTCGAACTTTGTTCAATCCAACAGAAGAGCAACCATAAGTCAAAATGCGGGAAATCTCCTTCAAGAAGCAATCATGGCTATTGTAGCCTACGATCTGTTCGAAAGACTCTACTGTCGTCTTTGAACTAGAGCAGAACGTCTCAAGATCAGAAAGGAGCACAAGGATTGGACAATAGATGACTAGAAATAACTCAAGTGGTTCAAGGAATCACGTTTTTAACTACACCATGCAGATGGCAGGATGCGAGTATGGACAAAACAGAACGAAATCATGAATTCCCCCCCCCCCTGCATTGTTCCAAATCTTCAAGTTGGAAGAAGTACTAAATGCCCAAGGGTATTTGTTATCGCTGATCAAGTACATCCTGTTCTGTTAATGGTGTACCTTGCCGAGGATAGATACTTTCAGCAGGTCAATCTCCCTTGTCATACAAATGGCATTGCCTGTAGATCAGAGGTCGCCAAAGTGGTGGTTCGCGAGAAAATTTCGCTGGTCTCCAAGAAAATGTGGAATATATGTCATCCCGTTAAATTATGTTTTAAGAAGCATTAAAACATAATTCAATTCATTACAATACATGAAAAGTTATAAGAACTCTACTGCATAGAATAACGCAATTTCTTAGGAATGTATAACGCTAAAACTTTGATATACTTAAACCATTTTTTTAATTGTTTTGTTTTTACAGTTTTTGTTTAATTTATTATGGTTTATTAATAAAGTTTACATAATTTGGTTACAATTAGTAGTTTCGTTTTATTAACTAGGTACATTTTATGTGACCTTAGATCACAATTTTTTTTCTTATAAATATATTTAACCCTTAAAAAATCTTATTAGTGGTTCACGGGATTTAAATTATGAATTAACTGGTCCGTGAGGAAAACAAGTTTGGCGACCACTGCTGTAGATGACTCAAAGAGCATGCCAGAGACTTCACCTTTTTTAGTTGACCTGAACAATCACCATATCTCAATTCAATTATGAATCTGTAGAATGTGATTAAATGGAGCATAAGGCAGCTAGATGCAATATCATCCAATCTGAAGGCATTGGAATTCATCAGATATTTTCTCAGATTCCTCATGCTACTTAAAAACATTTCATAGATCCCATGCCAAGAAGAATCCATGCAGTATATATATTAAGAGTAAAAAGGGGATCCACAATATTGTATTGAAAGGGACGGTCATAATCATTTGGCCACTCAGTGTATATTTTTATAATGTATATTATATTAAAAACAGGAGCGTACTTACAGCCACATCAATGATACGGGGCCCCCAAGCAACAAGGGCCCCAACATGGGGAAAAAAGAACTGTAAAACATTAAGGAGGACCAGAAAGGGTCCCCAAGAGATTTTTGATACAGGGCCCACTTAGTGTGCCCACGCGTGATTAAAAATCATACATAACAGTTTACTTATTCGTTAAATAGCAAATAACAATCAGTAAGTGAATATTTTTATATATATAGAAAAAATGACATCTGCTTTTCGTTCTTTTTTGTCTCCTCTTTTTTTCTTTGTCTTAATAACCATTTTAATTTTTGATTGATTTTTAAATTCTGGCGCAACACTTTCTCTAAGTTCACGAGGAACCAATGTTCCTCAGAATATGAGTGAAGAATCCCAGTTCCAATTAAGATCATAGAATGATTCAGAGAATGAAATGTTTCAAACAATCATTGATCGCATGTAATTTTCAAGAAATTGTTAAGAATAACATAGAGATCTTTAAGTTAGAACTGTTGACATTAAACTACGAGAACTATTAAAACGCTGAGTAGTGTTTACACATCCTTCAATGAAAACAATTAAGTAGGACTAGAGTGATAACAATTGGAAGGAACTTAATATCTTTCTACGGTTCGATACGAAGAATAATTTCATTACAAAAACACGATTCCAAGGAAATAAATCACATATTGACAAGTAAAGTAAAAATCTTTTTAGCAAAACTAGAATGCTTCTTTTTATTTATTTCTACAGTATGCAAATACAAATTCATCCAAGGAAGAGAACATTATTCTCTTTTATTTGAAGAATTTTATTTACAGTAAGTCAGAGAGGATATGGAAAGAGTGAAAAACATAATAAAATCCCTAATTTTCGAACTTTTTTAAAGTTAATTTTAAAAAAATCATTTTGTTTCTAAATACTCCCTCTAAGCATTTTTAAGTTGTTTATTTGTAAAATTTATTATGTACACTGTATTATTTCTATGAAAGCAAATAATATGTCCTTTTTGAATTTTCAAAGGTTATTTTTATTTGTGAAAATGTCGATTTTTAACTCCTTTAAGAGATGAAATTTGAGAAAAGAAAAAATATATATATTATTTTCATTGTATACATTACAAACTTTTGGCAGCAGGCTTTGAATTTTTTTAAATTAACAAATATACTTTAATATTTTGAGTAATACTGCTCAATAGATCGTGAGTGAGCCCTATAAAGAAATACGAGAACTATTGGCTACAGACCTCGTAGTTCTTAGCCTCGTTCAAGTGACGAGGATGCCACCAGAATAATCACCCTTTTTACAAACTACAGCATCACGCCAACGGGAGGACTTTGTTTTGGACAGGTTTAACGTGCATCAGCCTTCTCTTTATGGTGGGTCTTCAGTGACTCAATTTATCGTATAGATCTATAAATTATAAATAAAAAAGCATATAATCCTTAAATATGAAACTCCTTTTGGCATTAGTAAAATTGTTTTTATTCTGATTACGATATTACAAATATCTATAAAAATTTAAAAAATGACAGTTTAAAAAAAAATTAAAAAAACACTCTTTCGAACTAAGTTGTAACTTAATTTCTTAGTCACCAAATCTGGAAATGAGATCTAAATATGGGAAATCGTTAGTCCTGATGATCCTGATCAGGACAATGGAACAAAGTTATTAAATTATTGTATTATCATCGGTCATGGAAAAGTGAGTAAATTTTAAATTAATCTGACCATTTAAAATGGGTAAAAATTGAGTTCAAAGATTCCGTTACATACAAGTGAAGCTTATAAAAGGGTGTTAAAAACAGAAATTTTGTTAAGTTAACGAGAGTGAATAATTTTATTTTAATAAAATTTTTAGTACTTATTTATTATATACTTACTTATTATATACTTACTTTGTTATTTTTAAAAAAATTATGTACACTGTATTATTTCTATTAAAGCAAATATGTCCTTTTTGAATTTTGAAACGTTATTTTTATTTGTAAAAATATCGATTTTTAATTCCTTTAAGAGATGAAATTTGAGAAAAGAAAAAAATTATTATGAATTCCAACCACATTAATTCAAAGTATAGTTCTAATCCTTAAAAATGTCAATGAAATACTAAATAATACATTTTTATTTGCTTCAGAAATTTAAACATTAGATCAAAGCTACAGCGAAAAATTTGCTTCACGTATAAAAAAAAAGATAGTTGTATCAAAAACCACCTGGAGATAGTTAAATGAATTTTCTGCCACAGCTGAATCTTTAGAAAACGACATCTCATTCAGTCAAGCCATTAATTAATTCTAAGAAACAAAGAATTGGAGGCAACGATTTAAATTGATTTCAGTTTAACGTGTCAATAGCATGTAGAAGTGTTCAAAGTAAAAGGCTTAACCCGGGAGCAGACGTGCACTCAATACTAACGTTAATGGTAACGTGGGGTGACTGATATTTTTATTGTACACCACAAAAATCATTACTCCAGTAAATAATTTAATTAAGAGAAAGTATATATTATACTTACCTACTTTTAGGGAATTTTCAATTTTCCTTTAATAATTTGAGAAAAAATATCAATCAAAATGAACCAAGAAGTTTCAAATGTGCGGGACTACAATGAAGGACAGAAATCACAGACACTTTTTCATTTCAACTCAAACGTTCCATACTCTTCGCTTTTTTCAAATATACTTTCACTATCATGATTAACATGCATTATTTTAGGAGGTTCTTGCTTGATCAGTTTCACCTTTCTTCAATAGAGATCCCAGAAGCCCATTTCTTTTTTTATATTCAGATCATTTACATTTATAGACCATAATAAGTCGTACTACACAGCAATAAAAACCATTAAGTTATTCACAGGGGCAAAAAAGTACCATGTTCATAGAACATATTTTGGAAAAAAAGTGATGGTGTGAGGAACTCAATCAAAACAAGTACCTTAGGATTGTAAAAAAACGTTTGCCACTCCGAAGAAAGATGGAAATACGAGACATTTTAGCTCCCATGAGGACTTTCATATAGGAGGATACTGTCAAGGTCATTGGTAACAAATAAATAGTTTTCCCAGAGTTAAAGATTTCGTGAGCATGGGGTGACTCTGTGCCCCGAGCGCCCGTTCCAGTTGTTAACAACACATGAGCATTTATTCAATATAGGGGAGGTGGAAATTAAGTAAATGGGTAACACATTGCAGTAGAGACCAGAACAAAAAATATGTATTTAGGATCGGAGAATCCTATTTTATCCTCCTTATTTCTCACAGACATATTTCCATTGGACTTTCACCTAATTTTAATTTTTTACAATCATATATGTGGTAAACAATTTAATTATGAAGAATAACTGAAATAATTCAAAATAGAAAATAAACGAAACAAAAATTAGTAATACTATAAAAATGGAATTTATATTGGTAATACTATAAAAATGTGGAACTTGCTAATCCACTGCAAAGGATTGCCCAATGCAAGGTCGATATTTTGATGAATAAAATTTATTTTATATAAAAAAAAACTCAAGTGTTTCTCTTGCAGTTCAGAAACACACAACAAACCTTTCTTGTTGACCTAATATTATGTCTTATTCTATATATATATAAGATATTACAACTCAAAAAGAAAATTTTAATTAAACTAAAAATTTCGATTTCATATCAAATAACACGCTCTCTATTTCTAGAGATTAACTTGGCTTTAATCCCGCTAATTCACCATTCTGAGTATAAACATTTCTGAGCTTTACATAAACTTAACTAAATACATTTAAAATTGTAAATTGTATCATTCCAACCTAAATTGCATAATTCCTGCCATTCCCTTTGGAATGATTTATTTTTGCTGTAGTTAAACACTGGTTAAATTTTACCATAAAATAGTGGCTTTGTTCAAGACAAACATATCTTCATAGAATCAGAAAAATAATTAAGCACAAAAGTAGTAACTCTTTCTAAATGAGAATTCATTTCTATGAACAAACCCCCAAACTCCACATTGCCACTAATCTCCGTAAACAAAACTGAGAAAAATTGCTTAAACATTCACTAACACAAACAAATGACAGTCGCTTTCTCTCATTACGATAGTCGCGGTACTACAACCAATTGCAATGATGGAGTCGCGCTTACCACGCATAATAACACGTCTTTAGAAAACTCATGAAGCTTAAGGTCAAAAATATACTAAGAGAATATATATGAAAAGGATACGTAATCTCTTCTAGAGACACTTTTTTTAACTTTTTTAATATTTGCAAAAGAACGTCTGTCTTGTTGATGTTATCATCCTTTACAGAAAGCAAGAAGTGGGTCAAAAAAATAGTTACTCGTAAATATTAATTAAGGATTCAGACTCAAGAAAGAAACCAAAAAAAATGGTAGTTAACTGTTCTGGATGCTTGAAATCTTCCCCTTGAGATGTTCTGGAGTACGTTTGGAAGCACCATAATTCGTATCTTAATAGTATGTGCCTTTTTTTTCTATCTTGATGATCTAATTCCTTTTGAACAGAGAGATTCTGGTTATCTTAGAATTTTTTTTATTCATTTTTCTACTTTTTAGCAATTTTACCCCATTGCTGTTCCGTTATGGAATTCGAAATCAGAAGAAATTTGATTATAGACAGTTTATAATCTATTTTGTGTGTTTTAACATCTCAAAAATAATACTCAAAAAGCGTAAAATGGTGCAAAAACTCTGATAATTATGAATTCTTTTGTTATTTGGCAGTTATTGATTCTCTAAAAATCATGAATAATAACTCAAAGCCATTTTTTATTCTCACATAATTTAGAACAACAAAAACTCTACTGTTGCCATTAGCAATTTTAAGTTTTTCTAAAGTACAGCAAAAACAAAGATAATAATCAGGTAAAGGATCAACACTTGACAGATGAAAATGTTAAGTATTTTGTAATAAACTATTATACTCAGGAAAAAATAACCAAAACCAGCAAACAAAAATTCATAAAATTAATAAAAAGCTTATGCTCAATATATAATTTTTTTTATAAAAATTAACCCTTCAAATATCAAGTTATCTGTATAAAGAATTCAAAGAAGTTGACTTAAACACGATTAAGTAAAAAACTATTTTCTCTAACATTCCAACAAAAAAGAGCATAAAAAATTGAACTAGGGAATTAAAACGAATATAAATAATTTTTCTTAAAAAATGAAAACCCAAGCAATTTATCGACATTTCTTTATAATATTGTTAAAGCCAGTGATTTTTACATGAATGCATTCACAAGATACACAAATAAATGTTTCACAATTAAATTTATTCCGTTGATGATTTAAAAAAAAATGTACTGAATGTCTCAAATTACGAATTTTGTGGAGATTTAACTTAAAACAAGTGTGTATATTTAACTTCACGTTGAAAAACTTTTTACGAACTATTGAATTTTATTATTTTAAAAGTTGCAGTACATATCCATTGGGATGTCTCCAGTTTAGAACATAATATTTAAGCCAAGAGTATCCAATTTGTTATGCTAATTGAATATTGACATATTCTTTTAAAAATATAGCGTTTCACAGCACTTCGGAGGAAATTAAATTGGCTGTAAAGCTTTTCATATTAATAATTTTAAATTAATTCTTATATTCTTCTTAAAATTTCAATACATATCTCATTTGAACAGAATAATTTATAGTCAGAACTTTTAAGACAATATCTAAACAACCATCAATAAAACAGAATCAAATTTAATCGTAAAGATAGTTAGAGAAATAGATTTTATTTATTCATCATTACACAAAAAAGAAGAATTAATTTAAGAAAAGATTAAATTAAAGAAGGTTATAATTCAGGGCGTGAATTATTATTATTGTTATATATTGTCTTAATAAATTTAATGGTTTATATGCATGTAAGAGTTTTTATCTTGGGTTTTCTTGTTAATAATTTATAAAATTTTTTCTCTTAATATCCATCTCTACACATGAGAAACCATTCTATTCTCCCTATTCATACGTTCATTTTATTTTACTGTCTTGTGTTCCTCCAACGTGTTGATAGATATAGGCCTAATTTTCAGTATAGTACTGTTTTTTCTATTATGTCGAAAATTTCTCCCGTACGGTGATGGGGGATCCATAAAGTATTACTTAACCCTAACTTACTGATCTAATTCAGTGACAGCTTTAGAAATCATAATAAGTCTCCATTTTAGTCCAATGACTCTTTCGATATTTTAAATTTCAATAGCTCTACGCCTCTTCTCTCTCTCTCTCTCTGATTCTTGTAATTTCTATTTATATCCAGTTTTAGTACTATATTTTTGTACTTTTTTTTTTTACTTATATTTTGGCGGGTTTGACATGTTTTTTGAAATATTCCATCATATTTTTTTATAATTTATATATATATATATATATATATACAAAACTAATAAATGATATAGAACGTACGAATAACAGCAAATTTATGGATGTTTAAACGTAAATCTTTTTATCATATAAAATCTTTCCCGTGCACGTGCACACCCACACGCATAAAACTTTTTATGAGCTGAATGATTTATGATATCTATAATTAAAGCGAGGCCTAGTGGCCGAGCGGTAGTGTATAACGCTTCCACGCCATAAGTCCGGGGTTCAAATACTAGACTAGGCAAGGTCGACCCAGCCTTTCATCCTTTCAGTGGGTCGATAAATGAATACCAGGCTTTATTGAGAACTGAACACTGGGGATTTCACGTCAGACTGACCATTTGACCGAAACATCTGTACATGCACCTTAGCGCCTAAGGTCACGTAAACTGAGATAGGCACAGTAGGCCTTGGCCCTCATGGGATGTTGCGGCACTGAGTTCTGTAAAAAAAATGCTTATTTGGGAAAGAAAATTAATGTTAGAGACAAAGCAATGATTTTCATCCAATCTTTCACCATTTTTGTTCCTTTATAGAAAATGATTAATTAAAATAGTGCACATTTTTACTGTGAAATTATATGAATGGCATTTATTCTTTGTTTTAAAAACTATGGAACAGTATTTCACAAATTTAATCGATCTCTAACTATAGAAACATACTCAAATAATAATAATTAATTTTTTTACAGAAAAATTTTAATGAATCAGAAAAATTGCTTTTCTAAATCATTGCTTCTCAATTGAACACTGTATTTACAAAATTGATGAAAATTATACCCTTTTTAATAAATAAATAATCAACGCATATTAAAAATTAACTTTGATTCAATATGTAAAAAATATTTTAGATATCAATCACACCTTAAAACTCCATACACAGATGCTGTTATATATTTTTTAATGAATTGTAATATAAAATCATTTTTATATTCAAATAATATAAATAAAATAATATTTCGCAAAATTTATTGTTTACTGTTTTACAACAATAACTGCACGATTTAACTCTCCTAACAAATAATTAGTTTGAGACGTTTTTTAGTGACACTTATAATTTATCTTCAAGAGATTTGCGAAATATTCTCGAATTTTTCTAAATCCACCATTTTTACCCGAAATAGAAATAAATGTTTAACTTTCCATCCTTCACTTGTGACCCACTACTACTGAGTCAAATAGGCTTAACTTTTCGAAAATCAATTCTGTCAGAATTTTGACCAGCCGAAATGAACTCTTACAAATAAATTTCAGAATATTTCAATACCAGAATCGGTCTTCGTTGAATTCAGAACAGTTTCGTTCCGTGTCAAAATTTCTCTGACATGCGTTCCGTTCGTGAATTCGAACTGTGAAAAGGATCTAGTGAATTCGGTCTCGCATATCATAAATATTCCTCTGGTTTGAATTCTGTTTTCTTGTCCGTTGAAACCAAACGCTTTTTGACAAGAAAACGTTAGAATTATTTTCCGAGGTATTTTCTTTGTCAATAGGGTTAGTGGTGCTAAGGTTTGCAAAGTTCTATATTTGTTTCAATAAAATATTCTTTCGATTACTCTTGTGTTTTTTAATATACACGTCAAAAATTCCTTTACTTTTTATTGCTATGTATTAATTTGAAACGTCTCCTTTTCTTAAATTTAAAAATAAAAAAAATCATCTATTAATGCGAAGAAAGAGGTTTTATTAAACTTTATTAGACTTTTCATATTTTTTTTCTCAAAGTTCTGCATTCTTTTCTGAAAAAAAAAATGTTCTTTATTAAATTCCATTCCTAGAAATATTTAAAATAAAAATAAAGTGGCCTGACCATAGAGAACTTTTTGTTGTTTTCCTCTTCGCGTTTTTATTCTCGTATTTAATATATTCATCTAGTAATAATAGTTTATTCACAGGTTTTTTTTTGTTTTTTTTTTTTTTGCATATTTGAAAATTAGCAATGTAATCGATTTTATGAATATTAGAATTGATGGCGAGAAAACATAAACAATAATTAAAAGAGGGCCAAAAGATGTGAGAAAAATTCATACAAACTAGCCAGATTGAATATTAACGTCACACCGTTCAGCTACACGAGGGCTTTTGGCGACGAACCACGTAATTTTGAACCATGGTCAAGTGACGTGGACGACACCTGAGCTGGCACCCCTTCTCCTAACTACCACACCAAAGGGAGGACGTTTCAGCTCTCGACAGATTTAACGTGCATCACTGCCCTACACGGCGGGTCTTTAGTGGTACTGGGCTCGAACTCGTGACAAGGCAAGCCATGGTCCGATACCTATACCACTCGGCTACCGCTG
Source organism: Trichonephila inaurata madagascariensis (assembly GCA_019973955.1). Classification (NCBI taxonomy): domain Eukaryota; kingdom Metazoa; phylum Arthropoda; class Arachnida; order Araneae; family Nephilidae; genus Trichonephila; species Trichonephila inaurata. Next base: position 223,772 of record BMAV01026346.1, on the reverse strand, counting down.
CCACACAAACTAGCCAGAACCTAAAGTAAATTTAAATTTAATAGTTTTTTTAGGTATTGTAGATTATGTGAAGAATGAGTGTGAGTGAATATATTTTCGTACGGATGGAATTATTTTTAAGGTTCTTCTTAATTATACACATTGCTTATTAATAAAAAATATCACTTTTGTTTCTATATATAACTTTATATCGTAGGCAAAATTACCAGTCATTTATAAGAATAGGAAGCATGATAAATGTTTTTAGACTTGGACACAAAATTCTACAACAGACACTTTTTTGATACTAATTAAAATCTTGTATCTGTAAAAAATCTTTAAAATCTAATGTCAAAACTAAGCTTTTAAGTTAACAAAGAAGGGAAGAAAATTAAACATTTAACTGATTTTAGAAATTCTTAATAAATATTGGAAAATTTACACAAATATATAAATGCTTTAATCTGAATATGTGTGTTTTCAGTCACTTTTAGATTTCTATTTACATAACATCAAGCATCTTGTATAAGGGCTATTGTATGCTAAATCATTCGAAACTCAATGTCTTCCCGTTAGCTTTGTGTAGTACAGTGCTTCTCAAACTTCCAGTATTTGTGACCCAATATTCAATCGTAATTTTCATTGCGCCCACCTCTCCGTACAAGAACAATGTATTAAATTTAATAATACTATGCTTTTGACACTAAAGCTACAATACGACTTACACCTCTTAAGTGCCATCAGCGTATGTAAACGTCTCGTGCAGCCCCAGCGTTAATTGCTCCGGGCGTATATATGCGTCTTTCCGAAGTACAATCTTTTCTGTGCACTGCTATCCATAAAATTATTCCAATGGCTTTGGAATGCAATAAGAGGACCTTAAAAGTGTTTGCGAAGGATTTACTTAGTTCAAATGATTTGCTTATTTTTATATTCCTTTTTTACCTCTCTCTCCCCAATACATCATATACGCTTGCCTTCGTAGAAAATGGTGACATTGGAGTGAGAATCGTGTAACTTTTAATCGACAGTTAAGGGATTAATTATAAACCGTACAAAAATTATTAAGATAAGTGTTAATTTTTGTATATAATTGTATGTATGAAAAGTCCATGGAGTCACTGGTAATTATTAAACTTGTTCTTAACGTAATATTGTTAAATTAATTATAAAATACATTGTGCAGTACTGATATATTTATAAATGTATTAAATCAGTGTAAATGTGTATTTTGTTCTTTTATTATGTCAAAATGTATTTTGCTTGTTTACTCTCAGTAAATTAATAATGTTTTTAAAATAATCTTTTGTAACCGACTGTTCAATATACTCGCGCCCCCTCGCAGAATTATCACTTCCCTTAACACTAGTTTTGAAGCATGAGAGTGGGAGGCCAATTCAGGTGCTATCTTCATCACTCGTCAATGTTTCAAAGTTAGGAGGCTCTTCGACAATGACAAAAAAAACTATCACTCAAAACATGATAGATAAGATTAAAATACTCCATGAATTAATAACTAATTTTTATATTAGAATTTTATTTCATTTATAGAAAACTCCAAAAAAAATTTCAATTTAATAACAATATTTTTTTAGTATTTTCTTTCAATATTTCTCAGTTTTCTTTCGATTTACAAAAATCTTTCAGGGTAATAACATTTTTAAATCAAGGTTTTTCAGGTAAGAATAATATTACAACAGATCTCTCTTTAATTGAGTTTTTTTAAGCATTTTGTGTTCTGCATAAAAAATAATCTGTACTTTCAGGCATTTAATACTTCTAAGAATATTTAAGGTAACCGACTACGTTCGGAACCGTGATTTTGCAAAAGCGTATAAATGGATAATATTTATGATATTTAGTGTCACTTAGATTAAAAAATGTATATAAAATTATTTTAAGAATAGTATTACAATAAAAAATTATTTAAGTACAATATTTTGACAAAAAATGAACATAGAATGACCCACTTTCAAAATATTCTCCTTTTGTGAAAAATGCTTCTATAATAATAATATTTTGCCTGTATATAGCTCAGACTTCTGTACAGAGGCTCAACTAAAATTTTTGTAATATATAACTTAGAAGTGGGTTTATCCATGTTTTACGACAACAGAAGGGAGAAATTTTAAGAAAAAAAATGTCAATAATTATTTTAAGTGGTTGTAACGCTGAAAATAATTTGAATTTTTCAAAAATCATAGTTGAGGCTCTGTACAAACGTCTGAGCTATATACAGGCAAAATATTATTATAATAGAAGCATTTTTCACAAAAGGAGAACATTTTGAAAAAAGGTTATTCTAAGGTCATTTTTTGCCGAAATATTTTTTTAAATAATTTTTTTTTGTCAAAATGTCCTTAAAACACTTTTATACATGTATTCTAATCTAAGTGACACTAAATATCACGAAAATTATCCATTTATGCTCTTTTTTAAATATTTTAATAACAATATTTTTTAGTATTTTCTTTCGACAATTCTCAATTTTCTTTCGATTTACAAAAATATTTCAGAGTAATAACATTTTTAAATCAACGTTTTTCAGGTAAGAATAATATTACAACAGATCTCTCTTTAATTGGGTTTTTTTAAGCATTCTGTGTTCTGCATAAAACAAATCTGTACTTTCAGGCATTTAATACTTCTAAAAATATTTAACAACCTTACTCGTTTTCTTAGCTTTAAAAATACGATAAAAATAGTCCATGCTCTTTTAATATCCATTTCAAATCATGGTAAAGAGAGACAGAGATTAAATCATTAATATGCAGAACTTATCCTAAATTTCGTATAAATTAAGTATAATACATGTAAATGAAATTGTCAAAGACACTCATTATTGTTACTCATCAACCTTAATTTAATCAATGATTCTGTTTGCTTTTAATAAAAAAAAAAAACTATCGTTTCCATTTATACAAGAAAATTATACTAATTTCAAGCTTTACGCAAAGAAGCAGTTAGTTGTTAATTAAATCTGTTAAAAACCCATTATCAGAGAACACTGACGCAATAATTACTTTGTATTAGATAAAATTCAATTATGATATTTATAAGAAATATTTTCCATGTAGGTAATCAATTTCAATAGATAATACGATTAATAACTGGAGAAATATGACTTGTGTGTGTGTGGTAAGATGTTCACAAATACAAATCTTTAATTACTTCTACTTATAATAGGGGGGGGGTGAAATAGGAGAGAGAAATGAGAATGAGGGTGAAAATAAAGGACGTAATTAATTTACTTATGCTAATTGATTGAATTCGCTATGTATTCAACGCACATAAGGACTTTCTACGAACTGATGAAGAACATTATAGAAATAACTTGTTGAAAAGAATTTATATGGTCTTAACTAAAAATAAGACAATTGTAATTTATATATCATATACAGAAAAAAAGACAGTTTTTTTACCCATTAAAGTACTTTCTTATTTAAATAAAATATAGTTTTAAAAAAACTAAAAAACACCCTTTTATAGTTAATCGCGAACTAAGTTGTAACTTAATATTTTAGACGCCAAATCTAGAATTAGTTGCCAAATCTAGAAATGGGATCTGAAATTAGTCGCCAGATGCGGGATGGGGTCTGAAAATGGGAAATTGTTACTCCTGATGATCCTGATCAGGACAATGGAACAAATTAGATCAGACAATGAGCAAAATTTGAAAAATTAATCTGACCTTTTAAAGTGGGTAAAAATTAAGTTCAAAGATTCCGTTACATACAGCTTATTAAAGGGTGTTAAAAAGCAATTGAAACTGAATTCATTGATACTTGTTTTTTAAGAAATTATTTCAAAGGATAACACAAGTGCAAGGAATTGAAAATAAAAATAGAAGTTTTTAAAATTGTCAATCACAGAAATACTTTTATTTCTTCAAAATATTTTTTCCTTAATGGGTGGCATATTAGCAACTAAGCCTTTGCGGACACTACAAGTCTCCAAATGTGAGATCCATTTCATGGTGGCACTACGCTATTAAATTTGGACGCCTTAATTAGTTTTTAATTTAAGCTCTCGTTGGATGCTAAACATTGCCGTGATTTAATTTTGCCGAGAGTACCAGATCCAAAATAATACTCAAGGAATCTTTTACATGCCACATAATCATATAACATGCATGCCTACGATATTCGCATCTAGAAAATCTATCGACTTCAACTGGGATCAAAACCTTAACCTTGGGCTTGTGAAGCCGGTAAGGGCACCGAGCCGACTACTTCTTCTAAACTGAACGAAAATAAATAAGTAATATTAAAAAAATTTAAGTCTATTCATACTTAGGTCAACAAAGAAAATTTTTATTTTAGTTAATTAAATTTAATTAATGAATTAATAATTGAAAATACTGTATAAACGTCAAGTGTCATCCACTATAAGTTTTAAAAAATATATTCGAAGTCAAAAAAAAATTCGTCAGAAAAACCTACTGGCGCCATCTGTTGCAAATAGTTCTAACTTCGTCAGAAACAACGCAGAATAAATTTAAAATGAAAAAATAAAATTTAATTAGTGAATTAATATTTGAAAAAACTGTATTAACATTAAGCGTCATCCACTACAAGATTAAAAAATGTATTTGAACTTGAATGGATGAATAAAAAGCATTTTATCAACGATTGAATATTTGAGCAAAATGTATAAATATATGTAAGGAGAGTGTGAACTAATATTACGAATTGAAAAAAGACTGCCTTTCATTCTCTCGATAAAATAAATAGTTCAATATGTTTATTCTGTAGAAATAATATTCGTACATATGTCAAAAGAATTTACAACAATGACAAAATATACATCTTAAGCAAAAAATTAACGTTAAATTGCTTAAATACATATTGTTAAATACAAATGTTATGTCCAATAATCAGCGAAGAGTGAAATACAAGAGTTCCGTAACTTCCAGACTGTAGGATAGCGAGCCATCCATGACCATTCTAAACTCATTCCATTTTTTCTTAACAAAGAAATATGGAAATGAAATACAGAAAATTTAAAACTAAAAAGGTAAGAAATAAATAAAAAATAAAATACCGGTATAAGAATCACAAAAATCTAACAGTTTTATTTCTACGTCACAGTTATAGTTAAATAGAGCACTAAAATCTATATATAAGTTTTGACTTTCTCCAAGTAATTATTACAAACACTCCTTATCTTATCCAAATATTAAACGTTTTCAAAGCTTATGCAACAAAGAAATATGTATTTTCTCTTGATATTCCTAATAGAATTCAATAGTTTTACGTTTTTGAAAGGATACAATCAGACGTTATTAAACTCATCACAGCTTAGTTCTGGAATTAATTATAAGATATACGAAAATTATGATCAGCTCTTTGAAAACGAACTTCAGTCGTATTTTCCGGAACCGAAAGCCACATTCTCAGTACCAAATAAACATTTTTCTAAGAATAATTTGAAACCACAAGGTACGAGTCAGCTGTTACAAGCTTCAGACATTTACAATAGCAATTCTGGATTTTACGAATTAGATTTTCAATCTGATTCTTCAAAGGACACCGTGTATCGCAGTGGATTGAATCATAACCATAAAATACTGAAAAGAGAAACCAAAAACTCTGGCAGCTTCAAACCTTTGAATTCGAAAAATATTCTGCCGCAATCGAATTTTGGAGCAGAAATCCAGAAGAATAATCCTTGGAATATGGACAAAAAACCATCTGTGCAAATGATAAAGAAAGAACAGCAGAACGAAAATTCTAAGCCGATTCTTGGTGGTCTCTGGTCTAGTCTCAAAACAGAACCTTCCACATTCTTGCTGGTCTCCGCCATACCCATTACTATTCTCCTCGGCGCCATTTTGCCAACTTTGACCAAAAACATGAAGAAGATTGGAACTTCTGCCACCAAAACATCGGCAATTGGCAATAAAGCACGTGAATTTTTTGAAGAGGGATTTCTTTCTCCAATTTTCGATGGTATCAGTGCATTTAGAGAAAGAGCTCTGGAAAATCCAAGTTGCATTCAAAGAATATTCTGTGAGACCACGAAAAGTTATTCACCGAATACTATTGGTTCCAACCTACTCCCTAAGCTGCTGACCAAAGCCTCTTCATTCATAGATGAAAGTTATTTAAGAATTTTTGGAGTCAAGACATTGTTCGATTCAATGGTTGATGGAAACTGTGAAAAGGTTCCTTGTTTAAATTTAAATATATTTTGAAATTTATAATATCATTAATATTTAAAGAATTGAAAATTCTTTCGTTAAATTATGCGAGAAAACTTTTTCCATATGAATTCTATATAACTGTTTATTTTTACGTTTTTAGTTTGAAAATGATGCTATTTTCAGTTTAATGCTTCTGATCATTTTTGAATTAACTTCTGTATATATCACTTTTGGTTGTTTGATTGTTTTTATCTAAAATATTTTTAACATCACTGAATGTTAATTAAACTTTGATAAGGCTAAGACTTTTTACTTTTACACGAAATTATAATTTAACGTAATATATTGATTAAACTAAATTTATGAATAGATTTTAAAATAGGTATTGTATCAAAATATATATTCAGAAAACTCTATATACATTTAAAAATTATGTCGCCTAAAAATGCATTAAAAAACACAGTAAGTTTTATTTTAATAGTAATAAGAATTATTACAAGATTTTAATTGTGTAATGATAAAAAAAACTGTTAAACCTCAATAAAACTATTCAGATTAGCTAAAACAAATGATATTTTTTAAAACATTTCATCGATTACTTTACCAATAACCCCGATAAAATAATTATTAACCTCAAAAACTAGTAAAATATATCATTAATTGTTTTCAGTGGTTTTCATATTATTGAATATGAATTTTTTTAGAGATTCATTTGTAACAAATTTCTTTATTACAAGTGATTTTTAATAGAACTCTATCTGCAAGAGTATATTTTTTGAAATATACCATTATAAGAAATCATAAGGAATTAGAATTTTAATTACAAAAATCACATTTTTTTTCTATTTCACTAATTTTTAAAGGAACTCAAAAGTCTGTTAAGAAACGCTTTGCATTAAAATATTATTTTTATTTCTCTAAAAATACAATTATCTACGTTTTTATGCAGTTAAGTCAAAATATTTAAATTAAATTAAAATTTATTGAGTAATGAAAAAATGGATATTGACAACCAAAATTTTCTTATGATTATATATCAGCATCTTTTTACTTTGTTCTGTGCACGGAATTTTTAATACATTTATTTTAACTCTTAAATAAACTTTTTAAGGAAATACGCTACAATATATGCTAAAAATGTTTTCATAATTACTAAAAATGTTTTATTTTAAACATATTACTTTAAGTTTGATCAATATGTAAAACACATGTATCATATAAATACTTTCATAACTATAAAACACTCTATGAAAATTTTTATTTTTCTCAATGTATAAACCATTGTTTTACATTTAAATCATAGTATATTTTTAAAAGTACGTAGTTTCAAACGATGAAAATCTCTTGTACTTTTATCTTTTTGATATTTTATAAATATTGCATAAACAAAAGAATTTTATTGATTTTCGCCATGGCTTTTTTTTCTTTGAAAGGCCTTTTTATTTTCAATTTACCAACATCTTAGAGAAAGATTTATTTAATAAATGTGATATAGCCATCTTGCAATGTAATATAGTCATCTCTTTTTTTTTTTTTTTTTTTTTTTTTTTTTTTTTTTATTCTATGAGCTTTTCTCGTGATTTCTTTATGTGTCTACTTAGAAATTTATTAACTGGAGAATGATTTTATTAAAAAATAATATCCAATTGTAACAACATCAGAACATGCTGTTTTCTTTCTTTTTTTTAGAAAATAATCTATTTTCATCATTTACTATTTTATTAAAGTATATCAAACCAAAAATTCTCTAAAAACTCTTTTTAGATATCTACGAAACTCTTAATTAATATTTAATTAAAAATGTAAAGAAAGTAAAGAATTTCTCATAAGCCAAATCTGAATTGCAAAATCTTTTGTCTGTTACAGAGATCAATTAATTAAAATAACAATACACATTTTTTTTCTTCCTTCTAGCTCATGCATTATTCAAAATAAAATCAAAAAAAGGATAAGCAATTTAAAAACATTCTTAAACTTTTTAATTATTCAACTTGTCAAGCTGCTTAAAGATAGTTGGTTATTTTAATATTAGAAACATTTATCCGAAGTTTAATTAGTCTCATTTAATTTACATGAATGATGAAAAATGCTTCAAAAAGAAAGTTGAAATATGTCTTCTTTTTTTCCTTGTGTAGAACATCTAAATTCCATCTAAATAAATCATTTTCAAATGAAAAATGTTATCTGCGAATGTATAATTTAACATAAATAAGAATTATTCATAATAGGATATGGAATATTTTCATTACTTTTATACTTCGCAAAACTTGTGCAAGTCAAAGAATAAATAGAATTAATCTAGAATTGATGAAAAAATAAAGATAATTAATAAACTATTCATTATTGTATCTGTCTCTTTGCACTAGTAAACGAATGAAATAGCCTTAAGATATTAAAAAATTTATGGTTCATTGTATCACATGATAATGGAATGAAAATTCGATGGAATAATATTTAAAAAAATAATGTTCAAATAAACAGATATATATAGTAATTTTTTATCCAGATAGATTTTATATGATTGCAGAGAGATGTTGCTATGCTCAAATCTTTGCTAAAAGATTTCGAATTTTCAAAATTTTTAATCGATTTATTGAAGAAATTAATCTAATATTTCATCAAAAATAATCTTCTCAATTAACCTTATTCCTTGATTGAGATTATTATATCGAGGTGTTTTTTAGTTCACAAAACATAAAATCTATTTTTTTTTAAATTCAGCAAATATTTATATATAATGTTAGGGGGTAGATTAAAGTGGTCATGTGTTGGTGTTGATGTGGGGGGGAGAGAATATGCTGAAAAGTTTTAGTAGCACTTTATACTCAAATATAAATCAATTTATGTAGTTTTAGTTAATTTTTCGTTGTTATAAATTTACTTAAAAATAGCATTTGTATATTCAATTTAATCTTCTAAGCACAATGACATATTCATACTCCAATTTCCTTTTCCTATAGACCAGTAGTACACGCAAATTATAGGTGAGGGATGGCTGACCTCAAAACAATGTTTAAAACAGCATCCATAGCCCCTGAGGTTAAAAGTTTTCTATTGTATTACTGGGGCAACTAATTTCTTACCTATACTGTCTGGTTATACTTCTATTTACACTTATTTAGAATTATAGCTTTTTAATATATATTATT
>BMAV01026346.1:172125-183238 GCA_019973955.1 Trichonephila inaurata madagascariensis | reverse complement strand
GCGTGCGTGCGTGCGTGCGTGCGTGCGTGCGTGCGCGCTTATATAAAGTAAAGACTTCTCCAGAGAGTCTGAACTAGGATTTTTGAAAAATTCACATTATTTTCAGAGTTACTACCGATTGAAATAATTATCGGTGTTTTTTTCTTAAAATTTCTCCCTCTGTCGTAATAAAATATGGATAAATCCACTTCTAAGTTGTATATTTCAAAAATTCTAGTTCAACCTCTGTACAGAGGTCTGAGCTATATACAGGCAAAATATTATTATTATAGAAGCATTTTTCATAAAAGGAGAAAGTTTTGAAAATTGATCATTCTATGTTCATTTTTTGCCAAAATATTATACTTAAATAATTTTTTATTGTGATAATATTCTTAAAACAATTTTATATACGTTTTCTGATCTAAGTGGCATTAAATATCATAAATATTATCCATTTATACGCTTTTGAAAAATCACGGTTCCGAACATAGTTGGATAGCTTATATGTTTCTGTCTTTCGTACACTTTCTTCATTTGTTTTTTTTTTCCCCGCAGAATTCGTTCTTAAGAGCTTCTTTTCTGTTAAATTCAAATTTTTTTAACTATACCTTATGTATAAATAAATTTATTATATCATCACACAATTTTTTTTTTATTTATAGGCATGCTTTTATACATATTTTTGTGTATATGGTCTATCAATTCTTATGTATATTCTGTTCTCAATTGTGCTTGGTTCGATCGTAAATGATACAAATGCGCTCCTTCAAATTTCAGATACGCATTTATGATGAAATGTTGTGTTCTTCTTAATCATCTTTGAGCTTTAAGTAGTTGATTGCCTTATTGCCGATTTGTTACCATAATATTGAACAGGACTTGCTGCTTTGTAATTATAGTTCTCGTGTGTGAGATAAAAAAAATACATTTATTACATCATTACGAAAAATGTTTGTTTACTAGCTGTTATACCTTTTCTTCGCACGGGTGAATTGAAAAATTAAACAATACAGATTGAAGGAAAAAGAAGTTTTTAATGAGTTAATTTTACGTGAATTGTAAATTAAACAAAAAAAAAAGCATTTTGCATATCTCAGATGAACAAAAAAAACCCTGTTTGTTAAATTTTAAGTCTGTAGATCTAATAGCTGATAAAAAGGATTTTTTTTTTTTTATCTATAACTCCCCGTAACTCTCTTGTGGGTCGATTTTTGAAAACACCTTCCTAAGCTGATCTCTTCTCAGCAAAAGTAGCACATTGTTACAAATATCATGTAATGAACGCTTAAAATAGTATAAATTATTTATATCTGTGGAAGTTTCTTTTTGTTGTATTTATTTTATGTTAAAATTGTAATCAGCCTCACACTCCGCCTGTTCAAGTTTTCCGCCTGGCGTAGACAAAACAAAATGCAAAGTTTTGCTTCACACATAAGAGATAGATATATGCTGTCGCGGGCTTTTTTTATCGCCTAATTTTTTCCAACTTTCTTGATAATTATCATTATATTTTGAACACTCTTCATAATATTTTTATAAATTATAGCCTGTATGTTATTCTGATATATAAGCTATATTATTGTAAGGTTTCATTAAAATCCATTCAGTTGTTTTTGCGTGAAAGAGTACCAAACATCCATACAAACTTTCATGTTTATAATATTAGTAAGGATATAGCGAGAGAGACAATTTTTTAGAAAAAAAAAGGAAGTTTCTCTAAAAGATACATTTTTTCTGAAAAATAACATTTTAGCAATATAATAATATTTTAAATGTATTTTTAAGTTTTTTATACTTGAGAAAAAAATTAAAAATTTAAAGAATTTCACCAAATAAAATAAATTTATAACAATTTAGAATAATAAGCATTATTTTATTACTGTGATACTTTATAAAAAAAACATTAAAAATAATATTGTTGTTATTTTTAATTAGAACTGCTTGAAGTAAGTATAGTATTTGTAAATAATTGTGTACCTTCAAAACTTTTTTGAGAGTAGTATTTTCAAACGCACTCCAAAATAAAGTTCCATGAACAAAAAAATTACAATCGTTTTCCAGCGATAATTCCCATACTAACAGAAAAAGATTTCATAAAAAAAAAACCTAAGTAAAATAAATTTTAGGATTTAAACATTTAAAATTTTAATAATTTCTAAATTTAAAAGCGAAAGCTTTAAATTCAGAATTCTAAAACTAATGTATTATTCAAATGTATAAATTTATCAAAATTACTTTCTGAAGGGGAAAAATTATACATCAATTTCAGAATGACTGGCAAAGTAAATAAGGTCGTTTAAAAATACCATTGAAGAAACCTTACTCTTTGAACTAATTTATGGATAATATTGTAAATGGGATAGTTTCGTAATTTTAAATAATACTGTGATGTGTCCTATATATCTGCGCTTTTCATCAATCCTCTGGGGGAAAATATTTCTTAAATGCTGTATGTTTACAAAATCGCTTCCTGTGGAGAAACCATGACTTATGTAAATTTGAGTGCTATTTAGACTCTAGCGAAGTGAGTTTAGGAGTTTGTCGTTAGGCTGCTATTAAAGTTAAATTAGTAAAATTACTGTCTGAAGTCCTTGGAGTTTTTGAAGAGAAACTTTAATCCGGGATATCCAGTTATACTGAAGGAGACCTGTCTAGTGTAGTTACATCGGATCACAAGAAGGTAATTTCATAATTATTTATCTTAGGAATTTAGGATAGCGATTAAATTTGACTGATCTCTCGGTTTGTGACATTTCTCGTTAGTAAATTGAAAGACGTCGTCCATCCGGTATAGTGGCTAGATACGCTGACTGCTGAGCTGTAGGACCTGGGTTCGAATATCGGAAAAGGCGCGGATGTTTGTAAATGAAGGGTGCTTTTGCGGAATGGGGATACTTTAAACAGCTGTAGAATCGCAAGTCCCCTCGTGAAGTTGGTGGAAGCGGAAGAGAGGTGGGAGGCCCCTGACCACCTCTAGGGTGTTTTCCCTCAAAATTGGAGTGGAACTGAGCCAAAACGCGTACTGTCACCTGTATGGTGTTCAAAGCTACGGCTAACGACAGGTGTACATCTAGCCCTTTGTGCCACGATAAACTTTGTGGGCCTCCATCTGACATCGTCAGGCAGTTGGGCATTAGTAACAACAACAAATTGATAGACAAAATAAAGTTGCTGATTTTACAATAATGGTTGATCATTTGATGTCCCAAACTTCACCATCGACCTTAGGGTCGCGACAAAATTTGATTCACATACGGTAAAATCCGGCGTATAACGAGCACTATACTTTCAAGCTGGATTTTTTAATTTTTAGGTATATTCGCAGTAAAATGCGTGCCCCCTTTTTTACGAAGAAATCAGAAATGTACACGAGCAATGCTCTTATGTTTGAAGTCATTAATTCGAGGTATCATTCCAAAAACTTAAGAAAAATATATACTTTTAAGCTAATGTCCCTTAAGTTCATAAGGTATGTGTCATTTCCTTTAAATAAACATTATTTCGATCTATGTAGAAGTATTTTTATGCTCGTCTCTTTTTTTTAAAGCCTCTCTCTCTTTTCTTTTCTTTATACCCGGCATATAACGCGCACCCATAAATTTCAATCTAGTCGTAAAAGTGAGTGTTATACGCCGCATTTTACGATAATCCATTTCAAATACTTTTTAAAGATAGAGAAACAATAAAATAATTGAATAAAGAAATAAAGAGAAAGAGAGAGCTAAATATTCGCACTACACCTTTCTGTTATTTTGTATGTTCAAAGCTTTTCTATGATCAACAATCCTAAATAATATTTGCATTAAGAGTCGAATTTAAAAAAAAAAAACCTATAAAGATTCTTTTGCGAGAGAAAAGTGGTAGTATTGCTTCGATTAGTGACATATTCAAATGTGCAATGAAATAGTTTTATAAACGCAATATAACTCAACTATTTCTTATTGACTATTTTATTTCTTAACGTCAAAAATCAGTCTACTGTTCGCAATTTTAATCCCGAACTGAATAAAATAACAATACTTTGAAGATTTATCCCACATACGACTTCGACGTTTGAAAGAATATCGCTCTCGAAAATCCCCTTTTGTAATTCTCCGATAGTTTGGATTTACTCTCCTTTTTATGCCATAATCAATTTCTTTACCTAATAAAAAAACTAACCTAGTAAATGAATAATGTGCCTAAGCATATAATATAAAGCACTCTATTGCTATTTTCAAAGCAACAACTGTGCAAAATAAATTGATTTTGGCGAAAATTAATGATAGCTCTATCTATCGATTTTCGACATAGCTTCCTCCATTCAGTGGGAAAATCATTACCTATAAAACATAGTTATTTTTTATGAAAGCACCTTATATCCATCTCTAACAGAATAATAAATGAGATCGTAATGAAATGAATTTGGTTTTTTTTTGTTGTTGTTTGTTTATTGAACGCTTCCTACTGCTTATTTCTGTCATTTGCAAAGGTTCACTAAACTCTCGAGCTCATTGTCAAGACGTTTTGAACAATGATTAGATGACGAAGTCGACATCTAAGTCGGCAACCTATTCCAAGTCCACACTACTCCAATGAGAGGATTTTGAGTACCGACCGATTTAACGTACCCTACTACACAATAGGCTCAATTCATGACGGTCACATGATAAAAATAAACACGTCTTCTCCATTGAATTCAAAAGAGACATCAAGCTAATTGTACTTGTTCTGTTTGTAAAACTTGAATAAAATTTCAAATTTTATAAAAAGGCAAAAATGTTAAAAGGTTATATAAAATAAACTTCTTCAAAAGATTTTAAAATTAAAAAAAAAATCTTATTCGATATGCATGTGATAATCTTATTTAAATAAAATTAAACAAAATGAATTTGTCAACCTATGTATATATTATTGTTGTTGACAAATTTGTATTTTTTAAGAAAAAGTTTCTGTAAATATCAAATATTGGCAACAATGAAGAGCATGAACTGATGAGCTGGAAACCCATGATTGCTTTTATCGTGTGACTATAAAGGCTCATTCACACCAAGGCGTACAAACGTCGAGTGTTAAGCGTCTAGCCAATCAGAGTCTTCCTTTCGCCCGAGAAGAAGTCTCTGATTGGCTAGACACTTAACACTCGACGTTTGTACGCCTTGGTGTGAATGTGGCTTAACGTCACATGAGTTTTTGAACTGATTGGCTAAAAACACGTGGTTATCATTATCATGTGACTGTGACGTCACATAAACTGAGCCCATTGGTTTTTCAGAGGAACTAGAATTTGCACACGATGATCAACAGAATTATTTCCATTCACGAGCTTGCGAACCTGAGGGAGAGCTATATTAATGTCGCACTTTAAGGCAAAACGAGGGCTATTGCTGACGGACCTCGTAATTTTGAGCCTCGGTCAAGTGATGTGGACGACACTTGAACTGGCACTTCCTCTACAAACTACAACACACCAACGGGAAGACTTTGAGTTCGATAGATTTATCGTGCATTAGCTCCCTCAACACGACTAGTCTTTATTGACACCAGGACTCAAACCCGGGACACGCCGACCACGAGTTCGCGACCACAGCCACTAAGCTACCTCGACCACCGTATCGTCTGCAAATTTTTTAGAAACAAATAATCAATTTCAAGAATTAAGTATATTTGCCAGTAAGAAAGTAAAATAAAGTAAAATGCAAAGGGATTTAATTGATCATAAGAAAGCATTAAAAGCATGTAATGAATTCGCATACAGAGATGATTTGATTCATAAAGAAAGGTGGCTGCTGTATAAAAAATTGCTTTTTTGTTGTTTTTGTTTTGAGTGGTAAAAATAACGAGCAATTGTGAAAGAAAAGATAGATGGGGATTAAAGAAAGATGTCTGAATAATGTCTAAGATTCTATGTCATGAGTATTTGTAAATTGTGTTGTGTGTTTATAAAAAAAAGAATAATAAACGGTCACTCCGGTGAAAAGAGCTTTTGTTTTAAATTTGAACGACAAAGCTTCATAACAGTATGTACATTAAATAATTTAACTCTCTTATACAATTTTTAAATTTACAGTAAATAACAATCTGTAACTGAATTCATACAGCAAACCATATACATAAACTTAAAGCAGACATGACATACATCATTCATTTCTAAAGCATCTGTTTTTTCACAAACCTGAAAAAACTATATAAATATATAAAACTTAATCACTCTCTATGTGCGTTTAAATATTTCACACATCAAATATCGTAATGGATGCTAAACTTGATAAGACAGTGTGAATAAAGTAAAGCACAGAGATTATTTATTGTACGAGGGAAAAAAAAGTGATGTGTTCTTTTTTATGCAGACATGCATTTTTCATATGAAGAAGATAATACGAAATTTCGTGTTGCGTATAGAGTATTTTGGAACAAGAAAAAGTTGACGCATTCTGAATAAGAGGTGTGGTTAACTCTTTATAACCACGCAAACCTTACATCCATTTTTTTTTCATGCCGTTTATCAAAAAGCTTGGAGAGTCCTCCAAAAGAGTTCCTTATATGAAATTGCCTCTAATGTCACACATGGAAATCTCTTCCTCAATGAATTGCACAAACATGCTTAATCATATTTATTTCGGAATATTTTATCAATTTCTCTCTCTCTTCATCTTAGGGCTGTCTTCGGTAAAAGTACGTGAGCTTGATCTAAACGCGAAGCACATTTTCAGACGGAAAAATGCCTCAATTTCCACGGAAATTAGCAATATTACAACTCACACATCTGTTAACAATATAGTGCTTTCAAAAATTTTAAAATATTCCATGAATAGTTTCTTTTTCGTTTTAATACGTGAAGGCATAGATCATTTAACATTACGGTATAGGATAAAAAACGTAAAACACATTTTATACCAGAAAGAATGAATCTCACTTAGTTTAAAATGGGAAGTATATATGACAAAAAATGCTGCTCTCTAAAGGATAGTGAAGCCAGAATATCATATTAATTTTTCGTTTCTTTTATATCTGAAAAAATTTTCCGGGTTGGGGGCACTTTTTTTAAAATTACCCGAAACCCTTTTTGGGGCCGGGTTTCTAAAACGGGGGGGGGCCCCCCCCCCCTAGAGGGTCATGGTAAATCTACAAGAGGGGCGCGAGCCTATTGAAAAGTGGAAAACAGAAGATTATTTAAAAAAATTATTAATTTACTGAAAGTAAACAAACAAAATACATTCTAACATAATGAAAAATAAAATACATATTTACGCTGATACGGTTATAATTGTATCAGTATTGCACAATGTATATTATAATTAATTTAACAATACTAAGTTAAGAACAAGTTTAATAATTACCAGTGATCCCATGGGCTTGCCATAAATAAAATTATATACAAAAATTAACACTTATATTGATAGTTTGTACGATTTATAATTTATCCCTTAACTTGTAAGGATTTCGCCTCCACGCTTAAAGGTGTGGAAGAAAGGGAAGGAAGACTAGCCATATTTACAATCATTTAATTTATTTTCGGCACAAACAACAACACAAGTTAAATTAAATAAACTAAAAGATGCACCCAATTAAGTAATATGAAGACAATTAACGAGGTACGCGAGGTATGAGAAGACTTTAATTACTTGTAATACTTACTTCAATTCAAGTACTCTGACCTCCTAGCTATCTAATCTTGATTAAAGCTTAAGTGACAGATCATCACCTTAATTATCAATTAATCAATTACTAAATATATGCGTCGCACTTTAAATTCAATTAATCACTACTCCGCTAGCAGCCTACCCTATCTCTCTCTTTATAATCTGAAAGCTTAGACTTTATATAGTAGTCTTAATTTGCATGTTCACGTTCTCTTCTTCGGAGGAAGCGTTCTAATAAAATAATTTTTAAGGACCAAAAATTCCCTAAGAGGATTGTTAGTGAGAAGATCGCGAATAGATCCGTCCCAAACTACCGATTAAAATTTACGCGATTCACTCCCCCAATGCCATCGTTTTCCACGTAGGCGCGCGTGTTTGTTGTATTGGGGAAGAGGGAGAAGAAAAGGAAAAAATATACGCAAATTCTCTGAAATAACTAAATTTTTATCAAACACTGTCAAGGTCCTTTTGTTGCATTCCAAAGCCTTCGGAATAATTTTATGGACAATAGTACTGAGAAAAGATCGTACTTCGGAAAGATATGTATATGCGCTCGGGGCAATTAACGCTTTGGCTGAGCGAAACATTTTTTTTTTTCGCCTGTGGTACTTGAGAGGTTAAAGTCATATTGTAGCTTTAGCGTCAAAGTGTAGTAATATTGAATTCTACACATTGTTATTGTATAAAAGGGGGTGCGATAAAAATTATGATTGAATATTGAGTCGCAAATACTGAAAGTCTTAGAAGCACTGTCTTAGGGAAATAAATAGAGAGTTAAGAAATCATTTAGGTAAAATTAATGCCAGTAGAAGTAAATATGCTAGCTTACTGTGCGACATAGCCATCGTTCGATAGCCATGTCGTGGGGTTTCCGCGTAAGTTAGAGGTGTGGGATTCTCGGAATGATGAGACATTTTCTAATTCTTAATATGACTTTTATTAAGAATTTAACTAAATTACTTAGATATCGAACAAACTTATATTAAGTGAGAATAAACCAAAGTACGCCGTTTTAACTAACTCAGATCGCGCAATTAGATCACTTATCAATATAAATATATTAGATCCGCCTAATCTCGTCTCAATAATATACTAGCGTTTAGAATATAATCTTCCTACCTTGGTTGAATACTCAACGGTTCAATCACTTTCAGGTAGGTTTTTGGGCTCGCGTGCAATAGTATGCACCTTGTAGTTATGGCTGGATATCCGTGGTGCTTTGGTAGGCCGTCAAATCACACTTCTACCTTTTCCAAACAGAGCTTTCTCTAAATTGCCATCCCTGCTCACTAAACTTTCTTTCCTTTTAAAGGTTATCTTATTTGCATCTATGCTTCGTTTCACTTCTTGGATTTGGGTTGGAAAAGTTTTGCCATTAATCGTGGCCGTCAAAGAACAAAGAGGTTATGTTAGAAGAAGAACGCGAGAGATGTCACAACTGTCATTTGAATATAAGCTGTTTAGAATCTAATATATTCTCAAATCACAGAAGCATAATCCTAAATCCTTCTCCATACACAGAACTGATTCATTAACTATGAATAAAATGATATGATTTATTTAAGTTTAATACCTAGGTATTGCTGAGCAGATAATTTTTAAGCCCCCAGGGAATCTCCATTAAAGTAGCAGTCATTCATCTGTATTTCTGAGAAGAAACATTAAAGCATTAAATGGATGAAATTTTGGTGATTATATACGTTTTGGTGTGAAGTTTATATTCCTGAAAAGTTGTTCTGTTGCAGTATCTCTTAAAAACATTATTTTTTACTTATAAATTTAATCTTCTAGCTTTGGTATGTAGATAGATATATATATTGTTACGTAGATCCGAGGGCTCGGGGATTTTATGCAAAAAAAAAAACAATCACAAAGAAAATAAACAGTTCTTTAAGAGCGATGCGAATTCATTATCAAAAATCCAATCCTTTAAATACAGGATTCAGCAGCAATATTCACAGAGTAAATATCCGAAGGTCTTAACACCTTCAACAGCAATCAAACACACAATAACAGTGTTTATAAAATACACGTAAGTAAAGATTATTCACAAGCACAGCCGAGCTAATCGTGAGTCGAAACAATCCTTACTACTCGCTGGTTTAATCCAGACTCCTCGCCGTCCCGGCGAGCCTCTCATTTGTAAGTGCGACAGAAACTTCCAGAAATATAACAGCTAGTGTCATTCAACGTGACACTAGTGGAGAGATCTACTACTTTCTAGAAGATTCCCGAGGGTTCCGAACTCGCCAAATTGGTCGCCAAAGTCGCCAAATTGACCGCCAACTTGGCTCTACCGCCAAGAATTCGCCAAGTTCTCATTGGATCGCCATTATAACGTAAGGGGCGGCATTGCTTGTGAATGGTACAATTTTAACATGAAATAAACATAACATAGAGTAATATAAATGCATTAAACACTCAAATACAAATTATTTACACTATTTACACAAAATTCGTAACAATATATATTGGTGTTATCTTACCAGGTGTTTGGCATTGGTGACTTAGTTTTCGTACTTTTAGTATTATTTTTCTAGTGTTATTATTATTATTATCTTTAATATTAATGGAATCTTATTCTTATATTATTTTTTCTGCTTTGCAACCCAGTAGTATAAACTAATACAGAGGAGGTCGCCTGGCCTTAAAATTGTTTAACCCCACAACATTAGTTCCTAGGGCTGAGAAAGTCTTATTTTTTACCTATATTTTCTTGCTATATATATATATATGAAAGAATCGTAGTTATTAGTATAATAATAGGGTGTTGCCAGTGTAAGGATTTTTCTTTAACAATCATATTTTAGATTGGTGATGTTGCATCAAAATGTTATTGAAGAAGTAGTCCTTTGTTAAAAGAAATATTGTTTATTCTTCCTTTAAGGGGTCACAGGACTCTTAACACATATTCGGGCACTCGAAAAAAAACATCCTTCTTCAAACCAATGTAACTTAGCAATAAAACAAAACAATCATATATATTTACATTATTTCTCAAATTTTCAGAAAATTTGAGAAAAAATTTTAAAAGTTATAAAAAAAAATAAAATTTGGACAATTTTTTAAAAATATGAAAATTAGCATTTTACACCGCACAGAACTCTGAAGTACAAAATTGATAAAAATTTACAAAATTAATTTTATTTGATATAAAAATGTTCCCTTTTTTGGTTTTTTTTCTGCAGAAAATTTGGTGTTTAGCCAAAGATGCATTATATTTTAGTTCAAACTTTGGCTCTTTATAGGATTCACATCCTTTGCAATAAGAGAACATGACTTCCATGTCGAGAACTTCCGAGTCATGCTCCAATCAACGTACACACTCCAATAAGAGATGTATGCCCACAGATCTTCCAGGTCCCATCCCCGCTAAGTACAACAGAATTTACGGTGGCATCAATAATTTTTTCCTCAACAGCGGCTTTCTTCATCGATGCATTTGCAAGCGCTTCACTTACATCAGCTATCTTCGCATTTATTTTGTCGTAAGCTTTCTGACACACTGG
>BMAV01026346.1:116110-158409 GCA_019973955.1 Trichonephila inaurata madagascariensis | reverse complement strand
TTATTTACTGCAAAAATCTTTTGTTTCGTTTATGACAAGTATAAATAACCATTGCATTTTTCACAACATGTTTTGAAATTGCTTTCGTAGTTTTCAAATCTGCACTAGCGAGGCCTTGAAATGTCATCAATACATCAAAAATGGCTATACATGTCAAGCCTTTAATCCTGGAATAGCCTGGATAAAAGCCATGACATGTATAGCAAGTGGATTATAACGTTTCGATCTTTTTGCGAGTGGAATTACAACACTGTTTTATCTTCATCATCAGTTAAAATACTTTTGTTAGTAGATGGAGAGGCTGATAATGCGCTTCAACTATCTCTAACTTAAGTTTTAAGCGATATATTTTGATTTTTAGAGGAATTTTATTTGATATTGCATTTTGTTTGCACACAGAAACCAAGGATATGCAACAGCTAAATCAATGTAATGAATGTGTTCAAGAGACTTTTATGGTAAAGAATGATCCAAAATTGTCTTTTTATTTCAAATATTCCGATGTGTTTCTTCATAGCTCTCATCTGAACTTGATTCTCTTTCCAGTATAAGCGATTCATATGTTTTTTTTTTTCGCAGCATTGTTATCATTCGAGAGATCACTAAGTTCTGATCTAACAAGGGGAGGGCACGACTAAGGAAATTCATTCGGAATCGAGACTTGGTGTAATAGTAGTACTCTTTTAGGGTTTTCACCCCTCAATGGAATTCCGTCGAATGGCCAGTCAATTCAGAGAAATCAGCCTTCGAAATTCATGCTTAGCTTTTATACAATTAAATTTTAATTTTCCGCAACGAGTTCGTAGCTTGATTGGTAAATCGTCTGCTTTCTATGCTGGAGGTTAGGGTTCGATTCCACGCGATCAACTTTTTTTCTTCAATTCATTTAATTATTATTTAAATTAAATAAATTTATTTATGAAAGGTTTATTAAATATTAAATGATAAAAAAATATTATTTTGTATTTTATAAAATAAACTTTTTTTAAATATATAACTTAAATTTTTTACTAGTAAATTTATTAAAAATTATAATTAATTAAAAATATTAAAAAAAGTTACTAAATAAAAGTATTTAAAATAACTATTAATGAAAATTATTATTAATTAAATTAGTAAATCAATTATTATTTATTAAAATTAATTAATCACTATTTATTATAATTAATTAATTATTATTAAGTATTAGTATTAATAAGAAATATTATTAATTTATTATTAAAATTATTATTACTTTAATATTAAAATTAATAATTTATTATTAAAATTATTGTTTATTATTAAAATTATGATTTATTATTGAAATTATTATTAATTTATTATAGAAATTATTTAAATAAATTTTTTAAAATTATTTAAATAAACTTTTTGAAATTAAATAAATTTATTTGAAAAGGGCTTATTAAATATTTTATAAAATTGTTAAACAATTAATTTAATAACATATAAAAAAGACATCTTTTTTATTATATTAATTATAAAATAATTTAATAATAATAATAATATATTTAATAAATTATTTTATATTATATATAATATTTTATTTATAGTATATTGTATTTCACATTATAAAACTATTAGCAACTAATTTTTTTTGTAAAATATCATTTAATATTTATTATATATTTTATTATAAATATTATTTATTAATATAAAATATATTTATAAAATTTAATATAATTATTTATATATAATCAAAGTAATTTTTTATTTTATAAAATACAAAAAATATCATTTAATATTTAATAAACCTTTCATAAATAAATTTATTTAATTAAAAAAATAATTAAATGAATTGAAGAAAAAAATGTTAATCGCGTAGAATCGAACCCTAACCTCCAGCATAGAAAGCAGACGATTTACCAATCAAGCTACGAACTCGTTGCGGAAAATTAAAATTTTTAAGTATAACTAAGCATAAATTTCGAGCTATTTCTCATGACTGGCCATTCGACGGAAATTTCCCATTGAGGTGACCCTAAAAGTCTACTATACACCAAGTCTCGATCCCGAATGAATTTCCTTAGTCGTGCCCTCTCCTTGTTAGATAGGGAAGCTATTCGAAGCATTTTAACTAACGATTTGTGCGAAGACTGTTCCAAACTTTTGTCCAATGACCAAAAACAATATCGTAAAGCCGTGTGTGAGTGTGTGACATCTCTCGCGTTCTTCTTCTAACATAACCTCTACGTTCTTTGACGGCCACGATTAATGGTAAAACTTTTCCAACCCAAATCCAAGAAGTGAGACGAAGCATAGATGCAAATAAGATAACCTTTAAAAGGATAGAAAGTTTAGTGAGCAAGGTTGGCAATTTAGAAAGCTCAGTTCAGAAAGATGGGGTGGATCGACGGCAGAATCAAGACGCCCACCTCGCCAATCTATACAAGGTACATACCATTGTACTACCCTAGGTGAAAGATTTGGATTCGGCTGGACATTGAGTATTCAACCAAGGTAGGGAGAATATATTCTGAACGCTAGTATATTATTGGGACGAGATTAGGCAGATATAATATATTTATATTGATAAGTGATCTAATTGGGCGATCTGAGTTAGTTAAAACTGCGTACTTTGGTTTATTCTCACTTAATATAAGTTTGTTCGATATCTAAGTAATTTAAGTTAAATTCTTAATAAAAGTCATATTAAGAATTATAGAATGTCTCATCATTCCGATAATCCCACACCTCTAACTTACGCGGAAACCTCACGACATAGCTATCGAATGATGGCCATGTCGCAAGTGTGAACATGTTATAACGCATTGCAAACGAGCCGAATGTCTTGAAATCTGTTGTAACATATGATGAGACATGAAATTTTACCTATCACCCGGAAAGTAAGCGCAAATCGATGCAGTGGAAGTCTCTAGGATCCCCAAGATCTAAAAAAGCATGCATCTCAAAATTAAAATTCAAGGGCAATGTTAATTGTCTTCTTCGACATGAATGGAATTGTAATGATTGAGTGAGTTCCCAGTGGTCAGGCTGTTAATCAATACTATTACATTGAAGGACTAAAAGACTTAGTACAAAAATTAGAAAAAAAAAAGGCCACAATTGTGAAGTGATGGATGGCTCACCAGGGCAATGCACCCACTCACACGGCCCAAGCTGTCAAGCAGTTTCTGACCAGTAAAATCGGGCATCCTCCTCTATAATGTCACGGAGAACTGATTCTGTAAGTACAAAGATTTATTGGACCAGTCTCGTTTTATGTTTGTTTGCTTAAGGTTTTTTTTTTTTTTAATTTTAATTTTTTTATAATTTTAATCGAAAATTTGTTGAACTTCTATCTTTTTAACATAGTACAGATTCCACAACGGGAAGCATTTTTAAAAAACTATTACAATGAATTTTAAATTTGTGACTGGCTCACGCGTCTTTTCTTTAACATGACTCCTGGGTTCTTTGGGGGCCAAGATTAATGGCAACTCTTTTCCAACCGAAACCCAAGAAGCGAAATGTGAAGAAGAAATGCAAATAAGATAGTTTTTAAATAACATAAGTTTCAGTAAGTCGTATGGCAATTTGGGGAATGTTATGTGTGAAAGGGATACAAGCGTGAATTGACAGCCAATTGTGAGGTTACCTTGAAGATTAAGCCATTAGGTCAAGGTGCATACCATTGCACGCGCGCTCAAACGCCTCTTCATAAGATTGAAACTAAAATTGGATTAAGGTAGGATTGATTATTTGATATTAGGACTATTAGAAGAATATTATTAGAAGTGAGATTAGGCGATTTAAGTATTGATAGGGGTCCAAGTTACGCGATTCGGTTTAACTATTACTGTGTGTTTGTTCATAGTAGTTCTCGCATAAATAATATTCTCTAAATTGTTAGACACTTAAGTTTCATTCTTTATAAAGTCATATTAAGAATTTAAAAATGTCTATTCCTTTTGTAAACCCTATACCTCTAGCTCACGCGGATAATCAAAGAAACGGTCACCTTAGGGGGCGGTTTCACAAATTATTTATGGACGAAACATTTATAGATTATCCAAAGACTATTACAGATTTCGTAAATACGAATTACTCTCTTGATACGAATTACTCTCTTGCAGTTCTCTGGAACTTCATGAAAATGCATTCTAGTTACTACAACAGCATCTGGTAACACAAAATATATAAATACTATATTCCCAATAAGATATAAAAACTACGTAATGATAGAAAAAGTACTTACGTTGCAGCCGCAGCAAGGCTCGAAAATGAAACTCACCGTTTGGAATTCTTCCCTGCTCTTCCTGCAAAATAAGTACAAAATGAATAATCCATGAAGTGAAAGGAAAACGACAGACACGTTTCATAATTTATTTTCACGTTCTTGCCATTGATGAAAGATCCGTAGAATAGCCTGTTATTTCTTTTTTTTTTCTTTGCCGGAAAAGTATTAGGTATTCGCTAGTGTGTTTTTGTTGGAAATGATAGAAAATAATTCAGATATTTATGAGTTTTTGCAGAACAACGGCCCATTACTTTAGCTTGCATGTGAAGTTTTACAGTATTTAAGAGAAACGGATCATGGTATATGTTATGTATGAATTTATACATTAATAACTCTCATATAATGTGCATTCCTGCAACATGATTTCGTTCTAACAAGATTGTAAATTTGATCCAATAATAACTATAATCTATAATTAGAGTGCAACTAATAATATTCATTAATAATATAATTGTAAACACTTTATACAATTTTAGTATAATATAATGAACGTAAGTATATTTATCTTTGTTATAATCTGTAATATAACCGAATTCTCTTATAATACACCTATTCAAATTAAGGGTACTTTTCCGTTTCGCCGACGCAGGCGATAAAGTCGCCAAAAATGATACAACCGACGCTGTGTCACTGTGTCATCTCTGGTCCTTTTTGGTGTTGCATTTTATGTGGCCAGCAGTATAGTTTTATATGACAGTTTCCCGTTTCATTTGAATAATAAAATTATAATATCAAAATAACATTTAATTTTGAAATTTGTAGAGTTCCAGCAGTAGGTACAATATTCAAAACATATTTTTATTCCATTTTTTCATATAAAATGTATTGATAGGCTGAATGAGCTGCACATTTAAAGTGAATACGAACAATTTAAAGCATTTCTAAGTAATGTCAACACTTTTTCATCTGAAAATAAACTATTCCTTACAAATAAATATTCATAAATGGCTATGACTCTTAAAAATATAACTGGATGTTTATCATTCTTTATAGTTTTATCGAAATAAGTTTTCATTTGTCAAATTTATACATTTAGAATGAAAAATAGGTATAATTTCGAGAATTTAAACTACAAAAAGAGATCCATTCAGTCTATAAAGTTCTACCATAAAAATTATTATACTTATTTTTCAAATATTCAAATCCGAAAGCTACATTATAATCAATCAAGAAATATATCTTTATTAAATTCTGATCCCCAACCAAGACAACAAAAGGAAAAATGGAACAACTAATATGAAGAATGATAATATCTCTATGAATAATAACTACGGTAATAATAATTTTGAGTTCCGTTGAAATAATTCCTGGCCATAAAATTGAGGTCTTGGTTTAAAATGATCATTTTTTTAAAACAGCTGCCACTGTCAGAAGTGATCATGCATTTACCTAATATCCTGAACAAGATAGAGAAAAATCAATGAATCTAAGATGGGATATTTATATATTCTTCATTGTGAAAGGATAGCGGGCCAGCCAATTTATGATATAGATAATATGAGATAAATAAGATTTAACAAAAGAATTATTTAACATTTTAAAAATAAAAAGAATAATAAGATCTATTCGATTAATACTGCACATCTATTGTAGTAAACATTCCTGTAGCTTCGAGGATTATTCTATATACTTTCTTTTTCTTAGACCACATGAGCAAGACACAATAGCGTGGCTAAGTTGCATTTTGCTCAATAACTTTTTCAAGCGCTTATATTAATCTTTATTGTTTTTAACTTTTCATTTCAAAGGGAAGACGCTAGGTATATTGAAAATTACCTGAACCTTCATACTTGAAAAAATTGCTGTTGTAGTTTTTAATCTGTCAATGATTTTTACGACATTTTATATCGAAACTTTTTGTGTTCCTC
Source organism: Trichonephila inaurata madagascariensis (assembly GCA_019973955.1). NCBI lineage: Eukaryota > Metazoa > Arthropoda > Arachnida > Araneae > Nephilidae > Trichonephila > Trichonephila inaurata. The sequence continues at coordinate 152,304 of BMAV01026346.1, read as the reverse complement.
CTTTCATTTGTTACCACATTTGATGTAAATTTCAGTTTATTTTCTGCCCCTTTCTTCGCGTTTCGTCTAAGTCTTATAACCTGTATTACCTATCTTGAATTTTTTTAAGTAGGTATTACTGCCTCTATTCGTAAAAGATGATTATATTTTTTTTAGCCCTATAAAAGTTATTTAAAAAAGCTGGTGTATTTTTAAACGCTGATTATTGTGTTTGATTGCTGTTGAAGGTGTGAAGACCTTCGGAGATTTACTCTGTGAATATTGCTGCTGAATCCTATATTTAAAGGATTGGATTTTTGTTAATAAATTCTCTTTGCTCTTGAAGAACTCTTTATTTTCTTTGGGATTGTTTTGCATAAAATCCTCGAACCCTCGGATCTATGTAACAGTTTCGCTAAGTATGCAGATCTTTATAACAATTGATGAATTTTCAAGAGATTGCATTTTGTTCCTTAAAAAACTTGCCAATAAGAAGTAGTACAAATGATACTTTTAATGTGTGCTTGTGCAAAAAATAAAAGAGTTAGTATTTTAGAATACTCGTACGGATCATTTTCAGTAAATTAAAGATAACATCTTTTTAAAGACAGAAGAATAAAAGTTTAAAAAAAATTGAGCATTAAGGTATCCGACTACTTGCGACAATTTTTTTTTTTTCAAAAAATGAAGATATGCGGATTTTTTTGTGATTGTTAAGTTTGTTTAATAATTTTAAGAAAAATATGCAAAAATTAAGAAGGAAAAAAAAGAAAATATTATTACTAAAATGAGAAAAAAAGGGTAAAAATTTACAAAAAATAAGATAAATGGGGTCCATTCTATACCAAAGGTTTATGAACAAATTTTCAATTTTTCTATTTTTATGTTTTGCTATGTTATTCATTTTTGAAATCACCTTCAGGGTAAGAGATATTTTAATTTTTATCAAATCTAGAGTACTTTGTCTTAGTTATTATATGAAATTGCTTAAAAAAACAGTGTCTGTAAATTTTGTGATAAAACAGTGATTGATAATTCTGAAGGTTAAAACACTTCTACTATTATACAAAACATACACAAAACATTTCAGTTAATTAATTTCAAAACTTTTTGAGCAATCGCTGTTCCCGTTTGAGCATTTTCAAAAAAAACACATTTCGAGTAAAACGCATTTTAAAATGACATCTTGTTTAAAGTAATGGTATCTGCTTTTATACTAAAACACTTATTGTTTTTCTTCTAGTGAAGGGAAAATAATAAACTTGGTATTTTTATAAAGCTAATAAGATAGCCTATAAAATAAAATAATAAAAAAATTGCCAATTTTTGGCAAAATTAACAATTTTAGGGGAGTCGGATACCTCAACCAATTAATCATCTAGTCATCCCGAAATTTAATGTGTAATTTTTTTTATCCTTAAAGCAGCGCTTCTCAAACTGTGGGGCGCGCTCCTCTAAAGGGGCGTGATAACCCTACGAGGGAGGGGGTGAGCATATTAAAAAGTCAAAAATAAAAGAAAATATTTTAAAAAATTATTAATTTACTAAAAGTAAAAACGAACGTAATACATTCTGACATTTAAAAAGAAATACACACTTACACTGATATAATACACTGATATAATAAATATATCAGTACTGCACCATGTACTTTTTTAATTAATTTAACAATACTAAATTAAGAATAAATTTAATAATTACTAGTGACCCTATGGGCTTGTCCTATATAATTTTATGTACAAAAATTTACAATTATCTTGATAATTTTTACGGTTTATAATTAATCCCTAAATGCCGATTAAAAATACGCGATTCACTTCCCAATGAAACCGTTTGACACGTAGGAGAGCATATGTGGTGTATTGGGGGGGTAAAAAGGAATAAATAAGCAAATCCTCTGAAATAAATAAATCCTTCGCAAGCACTATCAAGGTCATTTTATTGCATTCCAAGGCCTTCGAAATAATTTTATAGATAGCAGTGCACAGAAAAGATCGTACTTCTGAAAAACGAATATATACGTCCAGGACAATTAACGATTTATCTGAGCGAGATGTTTATATACGTCGGCGGCACTTAAGAGGTTAAAGTCGTATTGTGGGTTTAGCGTCAAAATATAATATTATTGAATTCCTTACATTGTTATTGTACGGACGGGGCGGGAGGGGGGGCGATGAAAATTATGATTAAATACTGGGTCACAAATATTTAAAATTTGAGAAGCGCTGCCTTAAAGTGCTAATAGTTAAGTTTTCTGATTCAATCTCATTTTAATTGAGGGCATAGCGAATACTTCTATTGATGCATTTTTACAAAACAGTTAATTGTTATAGCTGAGATGACATGAAGATCTTTAGAGACTTGATATAAAATTTTTATGGTACACTCGAAAATCGCTCGGCAAACGGGATCGAATAGTCAGGACATTTACAGCGGGTTGTCGTTTGGAACCGCGCTTCTCAACCATGTTTGATAATTTTACCTCGGCCCACTGAGGGGGAGGAGGAGACGTCGATTGTTTATATTTTGGATCATTTTAATTTAATAGTTTTAATTTAATTGTATTTAAATATGCCTTCAATTACATTACTGTAAGATTTTCCTGGTTTTAAAAAACTATATAGGTGGCACTGTTATCGGAGATAGACAGAAGATAACAGGACAACATGGAGCGACGAGTCGAATGGCGGTTACTTTCGCGAGTATTGAAACAAAATGGTCTTAACTAAATTTAATGCATCGTAGTTAGTTTTATTTTTTTTATATGTTGTGCTTGTTTTGTGTATGTGTGTGGCTGTATATGGAACAATAAATCTTTAGCCACTAAAGATGGACTGACTTTTTTTGTGCCTGGTAAATAATGGAATCTCAGTTAAAACAAAGAACTTACAACAACAAAAGGAATATTATTATTATAAATCAATTTAAAATGGTTTGACATGGAATGTAAAGTGATTTCCAAAAACAGTCACACAAATCCGAGAGAAATACAGCACAGTTAATTAAATAGAAATAATTTCACGCCCCTTGCGCGGCCTGGTACTATTTGATCCGCGGCCCGGGGGTTGGGGACCACCGATTTAGAACAACAGGTTGCCTCCAAAGTTGAATGGACAAGTATGTTCAAAAATGTTGATAGCGATGGTTGCCGCTAAGTACTCTCCAACAAAATTAAAATTGTAAAAGAAAAGTGCTAGAATGTAAGAAAAAATTCGAATCCCTACAATGACATCTTTTACGATATTTAAATGAGAAAGGTTTACCTCAGATTTCATAAATCAGCCTTTAACTGCACCCTTTACAGCATGATAATGCTGTTTACAATGATTTCGAGCCCAATTATAATGATTGCCAGTAGGCTACCATAATTTATTGTTTTAGTGACGAGTCCCGTTTCTTCTTGAAGCAAGTGATCATATTCACATGTGAAAAATAGCGACTAGCTATTCTAAACCCTCTTTATTTTATAGAAGTACATTGAAAACTTCAAAAAGAAAATTTACTTATGGAGGGTAGTGATATTTTCATCCATATCACAGGTTTAGCGATCTCAATAGCGGAACATAATCTGAAGAACACACTTTAACTATTTGTATCATCTTTTATAAAAACCCTTCACGATACGTAATTATAGAGCTTCTCCCACACCATGATAACAACACATCTCAAAAGGCTCGCATATCACTGGACTACATCCAAGCTGCTCAGTCTTCCTCAGATAACAATATTACGATCTTCTGCCAACTGAACTCGCATGGAATATGATAAATCATCATAAAGTAATTAAGGTTTTGTAGTTTGTTAAATTTCTGAAAAGCAATTCAAAAGCGTTTGGTAAAATACATTGTGTCAAATAAGATTATGACCGTATGCCATATCTTGCTTAGTTAGGTGCAACCATGTAATGTAGGAAAAGAGGATTTCGCTGATTGATTATTAATCGTTTATTGCTGGTTATTACACTCAGTGAGGAATTGCCAGTCTCAAAACTACAATCAGTTTAATTAATTATTATACACTGAGGTTAGTGGCAGTGGTGTAAAGGAGAATATTAAGGCCCTTCTACAAAGTAAGGTTTTGGGCCCCAAGCTGGATCTTACAAAGTATTGCAAAACCATAACATAACATAAACTTTGGGCCATCTAGAATTAAGCCCCTTCCCACCCCCCTCGATGCGGGAGGGGTATTTACGCCACTGACTGAGGCGCCAAAAATCATTGGATAATAATATCCCAATGATAATAAAATCGCATGAGAAATGTATAAATTAGCAGTCATACACAGTGGCGACGTACGTACACCCCCGCAACCTCCGCTTTGTGTGGGGGATTCTAGGGGGTCCAAAGTCTAATATTATGGTTTTACAATCATTTTAGGGCCCAAAACCTGACTTTGCAGGGGGAGGGGGTAATATTCTCCGTTATGCCATTGCTCTTACAAATGTGTAAATGTCCGAATTTTCATTTCTGCACAGGGGATTTGTGAAAATACGATTTTTTTTAACCAATTTTAATTACTTACTACCTTTATAATAATTTTAGTTAGTATGAAAATTGCTTTATACATAAAATAAACACATTCATCCTTCATAAAGTTATTCCTTGAGGAACTTATTTTTCATTTCGTTCCCTATAAAATTATTCTCATTATTTTTACATAGTTATAAAAATATTATGTCCTTGATGGTTTATTCATCTGTTCCTATCTTCTGTTTAAAATATCGATATATTTATTTCGTTTAACGGAAAAAAGATTCCATTTCTATGAGAAGTCTGAATTTCAATTTTTTTTTTAAATTATATTTATTCTTCTGTTTTCAGTTTCTTTTGAGCTGTTGCTACAATATAATATAATTTTAAAAAATTTTTACTCATGGGTATTTGTTCGTTAAAAAAAATTCCGTTATTAAATTCAATAAAGATTTTATTTTATAAAAAATTCAGCATGAAATTATGTTTACATAATATAATAGGAATAATGTGTGTTTTTTTAAATGTATTTCTCCTAAAATATAAAACAACTAAAATCTCCTGATTGTTAGACGTTTTTCTTCTTATATAGTTTTTTAATATAATCATTTATTTACTTTGTTCAGGACGGCTAGTGAGTTACATTGAAACATGAGATAAAATGATCAATATTTTAATATTTGATTAATATAATAACCACTAGATGGCGACACAGAATTTTGGAGGTTACTTAAAAATGTTTTGAAATAGCGCCTTTTTTAATTTGATGAAAATTTTTGAACTCATATTTTTTTAAAAACAACGTGTTTTATTGTTCAGTTAGGAACCCATTATTTATATAAAAAAAATAGTTTCACATCAAAAGTTCGTTTAACACAAATTAATACATTATCCTCCAAGGAAAATTCCTCATAATAGTAACGCTTACAAATATTAAAGGTGCATAAAAATGTTACATCCCTATATATTCCGAATATTTATAACTTCTTTTATTAATAATATTTTAATTTAAAATATAGTTAAGAATCTTACTATATTTTAAGTGAATGTATTTTAAAATCTAATGTTTTTTCCTGTCAAAAATCATATTAAATATGTGTTTTATATATATTTAGTTATATAAAAATGTATTCAAATATCTTTAGAAACATGCATGTTCTTAAATAAATATGTAATTTCTATTATGTTTTAGTGCAAAAAGTAATATGATGCTTAAATGAATCAAATGATGTTTTTCTTGACAAATATTTTTAAAAATCTTTAAATAACTTCAAATTAAAATTATTTTTATATTTTTAAAAACACCTTCCATTATTAACTTTAACTTCTTGGAGAAAGAATCAAGTGTATATAAAATCTAGTTTTTAACTCTCGATTTCTCGATGCCGTCTATCATCCTAAATATCTTCATTGAATTCTCAAACAACTCTGGAAGTATTTAAAACCACATTTCGAATAATTTCCAATTTTTAAAATAGTTCAACGCATATCCTCATTTAAAGTTAAAAATTTTTAGCTTTTTCTCTTTTAAATTAAATTAAAAAATTAAGTAGTTTAATACATTTTATTGTTTTTTTAATTCGATTTGTTAAGTAATAATATTAAAATAATTATTTTCTTATGCGATAAAAGAATTTTTACATACTTTTTAATCTCTTTTCAGATGATTTTTACTTAAGCAATATAAAAACTCATTAAAAAATATAATTATGAGCAGGGACGTAGCTACACACAGCCGTATCAGCCCCAATATGTGTAAGAAAATAATCATAAAATGTCAAAAGGCCCCAAATAGGGGCCCCCAATGAATTTTGATACAGGGCCCACTCAGGATTAGCTACGCCAGTGATTATGAGTAATGTTTTATTATTCTCTCTCATTAAAGTATATTATTCATTAAAAATATAATTGTTATTGAAAATAAAGTTTGTTAAAAATAAAAATTATATTTAAAATATTATTTTCCTTTCTAATATCATGCAGACAACTGTTCTCCCTAAGACTCAAATACACGTTTATTGAGTTCTATTGAGTTGATGAAATATCTCGAATTCAGTTTAATTTCCTAAGTTTTTAATAATAAATTTTGAAAATTTTCGTTCGCTTTAAAAAAAAGTTTTCAGAGAATATTTAAAATAAACGATAAAACAGTAAATAAATATTCTTAAAATTAATCAAGGAAAGATACATTATCTGATTTAAGGGAATACTGTAAAAAATTCTTTGAATAATGGACGAAATATGTAATAATTTTGGCTACATGATTTGGAATGTGCATAATTTACCTATAATTGAAAGTGAATAATTTTTTACAGAAATACATCTAAAAGTCATGAATTTAATTAGATACATTTTTTAATTTATGTTCTTTGAATACATTTTATTCTTACTATTCGGGAACTTTAAAAAATTTTCATTTCGCATGTCTTTTGCATTTTGATTACAATAAGTAAATTTTTTAATGATGCTCTATTTAATCGTTCATTATATCTCTCCATTATCAAAAAGCACAAAAAGTTATTTATAAATATTAAACCAAAGGTAGATGAAAAGCCACACATATTTTAAAATAATGAAAAGATACATCATTCTTTAATGATATTGATATAAAAGTGCATTAAGATACGTGTTCAAAATAAAGATGAACATGAAGATGAGTTGGAAAACATATTTATAAATACGAAAAATGATATTTGAGAAGCTAATACATTTATGTATGTTGCTTGATTACTATTATTAACTCTGACTTGGTACTAATTTACATCTCAATTTTCAAACGATGGTACACGTATAATTCATCAAGGAAACGACACAACTGCTCAAATTTAAAAATTCTTGTTTCCTTTGTCATAAGAAATAATGTAATACTCTTTCACAGAGTGATTAAAAATCAATTTAAAAAAAACTTCAAAAGAAAAAAAATGGTCTTATACTTACTTAGGGCGAGGCCATGTTTGACTTTTAACCGTGATCTTTCCGTAGGATTTGGTCCATTTTGCTCCAATGGAGGCTCATTTCCGTCATCTTCCAACATGTTGACGTTTTTCTTCATTATCAAAAACCTCTAGCACAAGTTTCAAGTTAAAAATGATTTTCTTATTTCTTCTAGCTGATTAACCTTGACTTGTCAAAGAAAATGTTCAAAAACTACTCAAAAGTTCTATTCTGCTTGTTAATCAAACTTTGTGTGTTAAAGTGAATGAAATTATAAAACATTCAAAAATAGTTAGTGGTATTTTTCTTTGAAAACATTTTGCTTCTCTTTTTTTGTGTTCAGAGTTATTTGGAACTTGATATAAAAATTCCAGTGTATATAAAAAAAAACCTTCAGATGATAGATATTTTGATTAAAAATTTTCGAAAGATCACATTCAAATTAAACAATATTGCTTAGAGTACACAAGACGTTTTACTATACAAGGCTTTAAGGTAAGGGATCGCATAGGTTAAGTACCAAGTACGGAAGTTAGGAACTTTCTTTCAGCCCATATCTTAAAAGAAATGACTGCAGTATGTATTCCAAACTATCTAAGAAAACTCCGTCCGAGTGAGGAAGAAACAGTTTCGAGCTTAAAAGAGGTCATGCTAGCAAAGATAACATCAAATCACAACTTTTTTTGTATAATTTAGTCAGTTCTGTAAAACAGGTGTAGAACATTAAAAAAATTTTAACTGCGAACACTGCTCTGCATTCAATGAAGAAGACTTGATTTTAAACTAGGACCTATACATCATGAATATATGCCTGATTGTCAAAACGCGACATCTGTCAACGGCGTTGAAAACATTAATGGACCGAAACCCATGTTGTGATTGGTGCATAGATCTGTTACCCGGGAGACACTTTTGACCCTGGTGTGGGGCGGGAATCAGAAACTGCAGGTAAGATATTTTTTCATTTCTTTATTGCACTTCAATCAATTTTCAGCTTCGTTGGAACTGAGTATCGATCGCGGAGACATACTTTGTTTGGATACATACTGTCGTTCACACGAACTGAGTCAACAAGTGAAGGTACTAGATAGACAGCTAAAAATAGGACTTCCAAGTAAAGTCGTCGAATAGAGACGATGTCACGCGAATTTGTTTGTTTTGATATTGATATTGATCATTTTGATCTGTGTCGTTTGTGTACATTCACGGGTGTAAAAACAATATTGTTCTAACGATGTTCTCGAGCATTGAATAATTGGATCGGGAACTCTTTAATGGAATATAATGTTTTTCTCTTGATAATCCGTATGGCCTAGTTTTGGCGTTTTGCTCCACATTTAAGTGCACGTTGTTTATCGAGCATTTTCTTTTTCTAAAACTATATTTTTAAGGATTTCTTATAAAGTTTCATAGTCAGAAGAATAAAGAAAAATATATGATCTTGCAGAGGTATGTCACTTCAGAAACGAATTGTAGAAATTGTGATAGTTTTAAAATACAGTCGAACCTCTATATTGCGAATTTTTCTATATAGCGAACTTTTTCCTGGAACCAAGAACATTTCACGATTTTCTTCGTAAAATAACCTCCCACACAATAGCGAAGTGCATTTTCTATGCAACGAACTTTCTCTTGAGTAGAGATTTTTAGTGCATTGCAAAGATGTGAGGCGTATTATGAAACAAAGCATTTCTTCAAACAAAAAAATAAAATTAACAGATTTTAGAAGTAATTAAATTTAAGAAGTCTCATGTGGTAAGGTATGTTTAGAATTTCTAGTTACAAAATAATTTTATGTTTAAAATTATTTGTACGCTTCAAATTAGAGAAAATGTCCTTAAAATTCATTAATTTTAATATAAAAATGTTGAAAATACAATACATTCCATGATATTCTTGTTTCTTGTTTTCCTTGCTTTTCCTTCCTTGTTCTTTCTCTCATTTTTTATTATTATATTTAAAATAAATAGATATTAATTTACAAAAAGGCATGAATAATTACTTTTTTAATATATAGTATTTATGAATTTAAATTTGTTTTATGTGGTTTTTCTAAAGTATATTGAAAGATGAACCTCTGTGTAACGAATTTTCCAAATAACGAACTTTTTTTCGGGATTTAGAGACTTCGTTAAATAGAGGTTCGACTTTATTTATAAAAGTAATTAAAATGAATTTTATTTAATCTATAAAAAACATGCAAAAAAAGCATCTTTAAATAAACTGCTTGGTACTATAGTGTGTGAACAATCTATCAATCATTTAAAAGTATAAATTGAAATAAAGACTTACTAGAATAAAACTAGGATATTTTATCAAAATTCACTTATATCTTATACTTTTTTAAATTTGAATAATGAAGCGAAGTAAACACTCTTTTCTCCGTTAAGAAAAATTTCTTTTAAATAATTGCATTTATCTTTTTTTTTTTTTTTTGCGCATTAGAATCTTGTAAAATAACGTAAAATGAGCTGCATACTTTTTACCTTAAAAATATTTTAAAAATTTAGACTGTTTGTGTATAACAGATAAACACTGTTCAAATGTCGTAAAAAAATGGTGTAAACACAGCAAAATAAGAGCAGTTTTCGGTGAAAAAAGATGCTTTAATTAATAATAAAACAGTTGTGAATGATTAATGTGTTTAAACAGCGGATGGGGAAAAGAAATCCTTAAGTACATATTAAGGCGACTAGGAATAAATTAATTTCAATGCCCACAGAATGTCAAGAAAAATATTTATTTTTTCAACCCTTATCTGAACTGGATAAATTTACAATTCTGTTTCTTATATTTTAAATATTTTCGACCAAGTAAATATAAAGCTTTTTTTTTAAATTATTCATACTTTCACATCGTATTTTTGTGTATGTATTTATTTCATTCTTCAATGGCAAAGTGTGGTTTATCTTATAATATATTATTTAATAATTTATTTTAAAATACCAATTCAAGCAGCGAGCTTAATAAAATAGTTAGAAAATATTATTTTCCAATTTTTTTCTGGGTTTTTTCTTTTTTTACTATGCACTCACTAGCCAATGAATTAGGAACCCAAGACCAATATTTTATTACACCACTTTTTGCACGGATAGCTGCTCTGATTCGTTTGGTCATCCAATCTACAGGCTTCTGGAGTGCACTTCCAGAGAATACCATGCATTTACAATGCAACTTTTTAGATCTTGTAAATTAGAAGGAAGAGGAGAGTCCTGTCGCGGTAGCGTCTTTTCACCACATCCCACATATTTTCTAAAGCGTTAAGATCCAGGCTATGCTGTTCCAGGAAGGTGTTGAAAGTCAGACTGATGTTCAGCGAACCAATGTTGAACACTTCTGGCACGATGTATAGTTGTATTATCGTCTATGAAGTATCCGTTGCTATCTGGGTAAAAATGCAACATTGCAGGGTGCACTTGATGTGCAAGTATATCTAGGTATCTCATGGCTGTTTGTTTACCTTTGAGGAGCATTAGGACACCATTTCCATGCCACCAGAATATGCCCATATCGTGATACTCCCACCATACCCTTACATCGGGTGAGTAAAGCAAGATGTTATTCATGGCTTCGTGGGGTTGTCGCCAAATTCGACGTCTTCCATCAGTGTAAAATAAAGTGTAGCGTGATTCATCCGACCACATTACACGCTTCCAATCTTCGAATGTCCAATGTCTTCCTTCCCGACACCACTGAAAACAAAGTTTTGCATTTCGGGCAGAAAAAATGGTATCTTCACATGCATCCAATAATACATTCCTATTTTCTGCAATTCTTTGCGCATGGTTCGAGCTGAAATCTATTGGGAATAGCCTTGGTTTAGACGATTTGTGTCACTTGAAGAACAGTAGAGTACCTGTACTGCGTACAATTCGTAGCAGAAGACACCAATCACACTCTTGGAAAACTGTGCTCGAAATGCAGTTCCGTCTTTTAGAAAGAGACTGTAGATTCTAATTTTTCAAAACCTTTAATATGGCTGCTTTTGAGAACCCAGGGAGATTTGTTGTCTTCGAAATCGAGGCTTTTGCTAAACGGGCACCAACAATAATCTCTCTTTTAAATGATGAAAGATCTGTCGTTTTCCCCATTTTATTGCATTCATCGTGAAAAGCGCAATTACACCTTACTTATACAGCATTCTAACCAAGTGTAACTCTCGTCATAAAAAAAAAAAATTGTGTACTTCATCCAGTGGCGTAAATGAGGATATTAAGCCCCCCTGAAAAGTCAGGTTCTGGGCCCCCCGCAATGAGGGGTGTATGTTACGCCACTGACTTCATCTTTAGCACGCATTCAAATAAAAATCTCAAGGGTTTCTAATTCATTGGCCTGTGTGTGTATTTATTTTAATTCATTATATTTTTTCAGATATTATATAGCAAAGTACGTATTTTAGAGTATTATTTTATCTGAATTCATTTCTCTTGATCCTTATTTTAATCCTAAATTCTTAACACATTGTATGCTCCCGACCAGTGATCGGCAACCCCCGGTCCGTGGATCAAATGGTGCCGGGCCACAAAAAGAACATTTAACTATTGCCATTTAATTTAAAGTGGTGCATTTCTCTCGGATTTGCGCAACTTTCCACGGAAATCACTTTATATTCCACGTTGAATCACTTTTATTCATTTTTGGTGTAACTATATTTTATAATGAAGGCATATTTAAATGTAACTAAATTAAAATTGTTGAATACAAACAATCTAAAATAAAAACAATCAACGTGTCCCACTCTCAGTGGGCCGCGGTAAAATTATCAAACGTTGACCGGTCCGCAGCTATAAAAAGGTTACGGAGCACTGCTCTAGACGTACTAATTCGTAATCTGCAGACTGTCACTTTCGCATGTGTCACATAAAAGTATATCTTTAGGTTTGCACTGGAGAACCGGGTATGGTATAAATACGATAAGTATTCGTTTCTCTTTTGATAACTGTAGACCATATTTTAAGTGTAAAATTTTTTTTAAAAAGTTTCACTAAGAAAAACGAAGTAGTTAACGATTTATTGCTATTTTACTAATTGACCAAACGCCTGCTAAATTCTCAAGAATACACATGCTACACGCCTTTGTTTTTCATTTTTCAAACGTAATGTTGTAGTTCTAAAAAACAGTAGTCTAGAATCTTATGGCCGCCGTTCCTGAGAAATCATGGTTCGCGGAATCGTGCCTGCCGTTTTGTGTCATGAGTTCCAATCATGGCGCTAGTGAAGTGAGTGAGAGAGCTGTATTGTAGTTGTTGATATATTTTCTGAAATATTATTGGATGTGAATTTGGTATTTCATTTAAAGTATCTTATTTCCTTGTTTTGTACTCTGTTTTATGTCAGTTTTCTTTTATGTAGAAACTTGAAGGGTTCGAGGTGGGATTAAATATTAAATCATGAAATTTGATACGTTTACACATCTTTCAATAGTGACTTTCACTCCATTCCGGAGTGGGGTCACAACGGATATTCTTTCACCCATACGATGTCCGGTGTCAGCTATCCAAAAGGGGACAGGGGTAATAAGTTTTTGGTAGATAGAGAACTACAGAAAATGTATTAGTCTTTAGTGTAGTTACTATAAGTTAAAATAAACGCTAGTTATGCCCACCATCAGCAGACACTTTTTCGAAGAAATTGGCCTGTTGAAAAACACGATTCCTTCTCTTATATATTACTCGTTTGAAATAATAACAGGTAATTATGTACTAAATTTAACATTATTTTGTATTTTTTAAAATAAAGCTATATATGGGGGCGGCATTTTTCATTTTTGTCCGGGGTGGCAAAACTGATAGAGTTGGCCCTACTGGCGCCACTGAAGAGCCGCTATCAAAGGGGTTGATATACGTGGAATATGTTGAGGCTCAGAGTCCTTATGTTCGTGTGGTTTAGGCAAGAATGGGATGTCACAGTTCAGATATTTTCCTTATCACTTGACCTTGGCTTAAAATTAAGAGGTCCATTGCCAATAGGTGTTTTGTAGCTTCGAATTGCGACTTTAATAATCAATCAATCGATCAAGTATATGTTTCCGGAAGTAATTTAAAACCCCTATTACATTATTTTATTTTCATAAATTAAAAATGGTTGCTTAAAACCGCAGTTTTGTTCTTGTTTGTTGTACTTCTTGTTTCATTTTTGTGTGTTTTCAAATACATTTAATGAATTATTCACGAATGTAAATTTTTTTCATAAAAAAATAAATTCAACTAATTTTATTAAATTAGGGAATTATGTAACGATGTCTTTCGCAGTTAAAAAAGCAAAAGATGTGATCGTACAGATGAACTTGTACTGATTTCGTAACAAACCTAAATAAGATGATCATTAATCTCTTAAACATTTCGAACTTTAACCTATTCTATCACTAAGTTGAATTTCGATGTCTACACTTCTGATAAGATACGCTGGTTTCATTCATAAATTACTCCTTGTAATTTAAGATTGGAGAGAAAAAAAATTTCTGAATTTCATAATTTTTTACTAGATGTAACAAAAGTAGAATTGTACATGTTAAGAAGCTTCAGCTCCTTAAATAACAAAGAATAAAAATGTTTATCAGGTTGTATTTTTTAAGACCTCATTATATACTTTAATCTTTTTCAACAAAAAAACTATATTTCTCCTCATTAGTTTTAAATCAAGACATTATACAGGGTATCCCAGAATTATTGGGACAAACTTTAAGAAGAGGTAGTGGACATCACAAGCATTCATATTTGCATAGCAACCCATGGTCGTGAACGTCATGGGAAAGTATTATGACAGGTACAAGAAATGAAGAGATACAAGACTGAGATCATCTGAAACCTTTGTTTTATAGTTTAAAAAAATATTTTTTAAAAAAATTGAGTCAATTCCTACTTAGATCAACAAAGAAAAATTTTATTTTAGTTACTTTTATTAAATAGTTACAATTAATATAAATATATATATACATATGACAGAGTCACAACATTAAGTGACAACTAATTTTTATTAATTATCATTAAAGTATTGTATTGTCATCCAAAACAATCGTGTCTATAAAATTTCAGTTCAACTGAATGTTTTAAAACGTGAGATAAAAATATTTTAAAGTTTTGACCCAAGTCGCTAAAAATAAAGCCAACGTGGCTGTATCTGTAATTATTTAAATAATTAATTTCAGTCAATTAATTTTAGTTATTTATAATTAAATTAGCGTATTGTCACCCAAAACAATAGTGTATAGAAAATTTCAGCTCAAATGAGCGCTTTAAAATATATTTTATTAACGATTGAAAATTTGAACAAGATAAATAAATATATAGAGAGTGTGAGCTAATTGTAGGAATTGAAAAATAAATAAAAGTTTTGTTACTCAGCACACGGAACTCTTTTGAATCTCCCAGAAATTCATTACTGATTTTAAGGGTTCCCAGATCATAGTGCAAAATTTCTTCATATAATAATTTCTTATTCGTATTTTCAACAAATAAAATCATTCGATGTCAACAAATGAAATAAAATATTTTTTTAAACTCTTGCAAAGAAATTCCGCATAAAATATGCTTATTTCAGTTTTTTTATATGTTATTATTTGTATTAGTAAACATCAATACACACAACGACAAAGACAATCCATTTTTGAACAAAAAAATTTTCAAAACCTCTGTGCCGGCAAAACAAACAAACATTTTCCGGATGATGCAGCAGATTTGCTTACTATTTCGCTCTTTGATAGTAACATGTGCTACATTTCTTAAAATTCGGTGTCAACACTTGAAAATACTGGAAAGTGTAATTTCCAAACTTTTCGTTACATAAATGTTTTTTGTTCGTACAATACAGAATTTTCAAATAAATAAATATTATTACAACACAGGAAGTTTTCTCTAGAAAAATATATTTCGCGAAATTTTGATCAGACAAACCTTTGATAAGACCCAAATGAAAATTCATCAAAAATTTCACTCCGTTTTTTTAAAAAAATCTGCTCGTGACACGTTTGTAAAACATTAAACGTGCGTTTAAAATTTATATTCGTGTGCAATTTGAACTTGAAGACCTTTGAAGATTTTATATAAAAACAAATGTTTTTTTTTAGGGCGTTTGTACTCAATGGAAAGATAGTGAAAAGTGAAAAAATTCAGAAAGTATGCGAAGGACAACATTGAGATTCCTTTGTACGAGTATCCACATATCCCTACGGGCAAAACTATAAATGTTGCAACGGTTGTCCGAAATTATGACTACATTTCCAAATATTAATTACAAATAAACAAGCAAAGATATTCACTTACGGCTTGTTCTGCTCTACAAAGAAAATACCAAAGTTTTCTTTAGAATGTTTTATAATGCGATTTCAAAGTGTCTACTAATAAATGCGAGTAAAACATCGAATTAATACGAGATTTCTAGCCACTTTCTATATAGCATTGTAAGGGCGCCTTTCTTCTAGATTATCAGCGTGAGCTAGAGGTGCAGGAATAAATGAAGAACTAGAAGGTGCCATAATCTTAATATTACTTTATTAAGATTTTAACTTATGTCCCAATAACAGATTAGATAATAATATGATATGTGAGAGAATCTACGGTGGCTAAACACACAATATATAATACCGAAATAACGTAACCCGGACCACTATGAATAACTAACTCGCCTAAGCTTCATTCCAATGTACACTAAGATCCGAATATTTAAATGGTCACTCCTACCTTTAATGTCCAACTACACATCAATCTATCTGATCCTGGCTGAAGTTGCGGTTCACTGGGGGCAATGGTACATTTTGACAAACCTCTGTACCGAGAAACCCCTCTTGACTGTCACTTAACCGCGAAATATTTTTTCCCCGCCATGCACTAACATAACATTCCCCCAAATGCCACTCGCTTATTCTAAACTGTTTTTAAAAGCTTCCAAATTTGCATCTTTCCTTCACGTTTCACCCGGGGGGGTTTGGGAAAAGAATTGCCATTTATTCAGGCCTCAAAGAACCCAAAAGGATATGTTAATGAAAAAACGAGTGAGCCTATCACAGCATTTTTGGAATCAACATTATGAAAGGTCACTGTAATTCGATTTTCCGTTTCATCAGTGTCACTGAGGATTGGTAAACAATGTTTTCACGTATCCCCACAAGTAGTCCGAATGTGTTATGTCTAAAAATGTAGGTAGCCAAGGTATTGGACTTCCATTTTCTGTCCATATCTCGGGGAACTTTTTCTCACTTTCAAATTCCAGTATGATGGTGCGCCATTTACGCTGTTCATGTGTTACAGATTTAAATTCGATAAACCATGCTGTAACTTACGCTTGTTCTTGCGGTGAAGATATTTTGAAAAGAGAATAGAATGTTAAAAAATGGGGATGATGTGCAATCCAGTTTACATTTCATTAAACAAAAACTTTAATCTTTTCTTTATAGAACATTAGAAACCGTAAGTGAAAATCTTGTTCGTTTACTTTTAATTCATTTTTTGAAAAAGTAGTCATATACTTTTCGCACACCCTTTATATAATTCTTCAAAAATTTAGAGTAGAAAATTGAAATAGGTAAAAATTGGTTTTATTGTAAAAGAGAACATTTTTAAATAGTTTCAAAAAAGAGGTCTTCAATATTCCAACAATAACATTTTAGTGAATTTGTTATTAAACGATTTTTTTTAGGTAAACATTTTGTTTCTCAGAATAAATCGAATCTTTAAATGTAATTTTAAAAAATATTTATTTTACTAGTATTCTCAGTAAAAGAGTAGAATATAAGAGCTAAAAAATAAATAATAGACTAGAGAGATAAGCAAACAAGCAATTTTTAAAAAATTTCAATTTCTCAGATTTTTAAAATATTATAAAGACTAGTAGTTTTAAATCATTGTTAATCTATGACTTGTTTATGTAATATGAAAATCAAGCTCTCTTTCTCTCTCTCTGAAGAATTTATTTTTGAGATATTTTTACCTTATATATTATTTATGCATCAACTATATTTGGCCGTTGGCCAAACATAATTGACTGCAAAGCCTGTACATTTTTGGTCTATGGTTACAGACTTCCAGCATATTTATTTATTTTCCTTGCCATTAAAGCTGTACGATAGATTTAAATTTAAATAGTCAAACTTTGGTGATGTCACTTCATACACAGTCAACTTCTTATATAAACATTGAAAATAGATTTAATTTAATTTTCAATGGTTGGTGATATTTGCTGCTATACTCTTAGGTGATATTCTATTTAGAGCATTGATTTTCAGAGCATTGTGTACCTTTTCCTCTGTTGACTACCTTTTCCCTCTTACGCCAGTATTTAAATTTAATCGATATTTAATTTTTAACAAATAATATATTTTTCATTTAAATAAAAATTTTGAAACTGAAATATTCACTTTTGCTAAGATTTTAACTTCTGTATCAGAAAGCGCAACTAATTTTTTATATCAAAATCATTATCGCATTGAAGCATATATATATAATCAACATAATAAAAATTAATTATAATTTTAAAAAACTAAAAAACACCCTTTTATAGTTAATCGAACTAAGTTGTAACTTTATCCTTCAATCATCAAATCTGGAATTAGTCGCCAAATCTGGAAATGGGATCTGAATATAGTCACCTGATGCGAGATGGGATATGAAAATGGAAAATCGTTAATCCTGTTGATCCTGATCATGACAATGAAACAAAATTATTAAATTATTGTATTGTCATCGATCCTGAACGAGTGAGCAAAATTTCGAATTAATCTGACCTTTTCAAGTAAGTAAAAATTGAGTTCAAAGATTCCGTTACATACAAGTGACGCTTATAAAAGTGTGTTAAAAAAAGCAGATTTCCTGTACTACTTTATAAAATAAATTTATGTAACATTAGTAACTATACAATTATACATAAGATATATATATATATATACTTTTAAATTTGTTCATGCTTTAAATTTAAGATGTAATGATTCACTATTTTGAATTTATATGAAAGGAAAAAATCCGTTTACATGTTCACTAAAACTTTGTTGTCAGGACTTGTAGTAGACATGAGGTGTAAGACGAAGGCGGGTGCATATATAGGCTTTAGCGTGCAAAGTTTGGTGATTTTTTACAGTTTTTACAGTCCACTCAAATATTGACGAAACATTGCTCATTTTCTCCGGCTCGACGGACCAATGTTTCGTCAATATTTGAGTGGACTGTAAACTGGTAAGAATAAAAATCACCAAACTTTCGCAACGCTAAGCTACTTTATTAGTGCACCCGCCTCGTCGTGTACAGCCTGATTATGTCTACTTTTACAAATTTTTGACAGATGGCGCTACAGTGCGCTGATGACGTAACAACTTCTTTTTGTAAATAAGCTAAAACCTTTAATATTATATATAAATTACTTAAAATACGTAAGCGCTAGCAAATTTTTAATAAGACTTTGGAGAGTTTCGATGAGATAGTTTTTATCGGTCTTACAACCTGGTCTGAAAAGTAGCAGCAATTTCTTTTTAGAATAAATTGATACAAATAAAATAATCTGGTGAATAGGCTATTTTATCCTCTATCTTCACTTTGTTTTGATAAGAAAAGTCAAATATTTTGTATAAGTAAGAAATGCGATCACCTGCCACTTGACAGCTTTGACAGTTCGAACATTAGTTCAGTGCAATGTATTTACTTTTAAGTTGCAATTGTTTACTTAAGTTTGCAGTTTTACTCAATCTTCTAAGCTGCGCAAAAATTGAAAATTTTCTGTTGAGAAACGGAACATATGCCTCTAATGAAAAATTTCTTGCTTCCCTCAATGTGTGTGTGTGTGTGTGTGTGTGTGTGTGTGTGTGTGTGTGTGTGTGTGTGTGTGTGTGTGTGTGTGTGTGTGTGTGTGTGTGTGTGTGTGTGTGTGTGTGTGTGTGTGTGTGTGTGTGTGTGTGTGTGTGTGTGTGTGTGTGTGTGTGTGTGTGTGTGTGTGTGTGTGTGTGTGTGTGTGTGTGTGTGTGTGGGTGTGTGTGTGTGTGTGTGTGTGTGTGTGTGTGTGTGTGTGGGTGTGTGTGTGTGTGTGTGTGTGTGTGTGTGTGTGTGTGTGTGTGTGTACAGATACGTGTTGCAAAATCAATGAAATTCCAGACTACATCATATAACTGACTCCTCTAAATGCATTATACTCAGTTTCTTTTGAAGAAGGAGACTTATTACACAGGTGCTTTGTTCTCTCCAAATCCTTACACACATATTAAATGGTTTCAGGACAAATGTACATTCGTTCGTGAACAGGGCGCTTTTCTGATGATAATGTGATACAGTCTGATTGATGTGTTCAAATTTTATGGTTAGTGGAACTCAAGAACACGGTAAGCCAGTTTAAATTCTTTCCATGTAGAGTATTCCGTACTTAACACTAATAGACATTTTCACTAATCAAATTACGTTGAAATCATGGATGTTACAAGTAGTGGACATTCTCGTCAATTCTACTTTGGTATTGAGTCCGCGATTCTAATAGTCCTCTTGAGTAAAATTAATCTTTTTAAATGTGATTTCAGTTGAAAAACTCTCTGTGTTAAGAAGACGGGATTTATGCAAATTAGAACTTATATTTAAGTGTTTGAAGTAGAGTAGACGAGAGAGAGAGAGAGAGGATGATTGAAAGTGGATAAGAAGCGTGAATAAGATAGTGACTAGAGGTCGTATCGTTAGTCAAATTATCGAGAGATAATCCAAGTAGTGGAGTCAAGAGCACTCGAATAATAAAAATAAGTGTGCTTATTTCTATAATAATTAAATTAATCCAACGTGGGTTTAATGTTTTAAGGGCATTTTCCCATTAAAAAATGGGTAATAAAAGTGTGTTAGAATTACTTTGGCTGATCTTTACTCGAAACCTCCAACACTAGCGTCCATCAGGACGTTACAAACTTGTATACCAATTATCAATGCGGAATGTAGTGAAATGAACCAGAGTTTGTATTTATGTTGAGTGGGACCGAATCAAGTTACATTGTAACACTCAACAACTTGTATTCAACCAAATGTCTTAATATAAAAATATCTAGATGAAAATAACCATTGAGAGTGAAATATAACCCACTGATCCTTAACCAATAATAATCGAGATCAGGGACGTCTTAAGGCATGGGCCATCTGAGCTCTAGCTCAGGGCCTCGGCGTCGATAGACTTGGCTTCATTAAGATCATGATCAGAATAATTTTAAACATTAAATGCTATTCCTGAGTATATTCTCCGAAAAACTGGGATCTTCAAACTCTATACCAACTCGTAACAGTGGAAAGGTTGCATTATTATGCCATGTCCATGTCTAGGGCTAGGCATACCACGAGACACCACCATTACTCATTAATATAAGGTGGTAGTCGGTTTGTTCCTAGGTTTGTGAGATTGTGAGGCACTCACATATATTTCTTACAGGTTATCGTTTGTGCAAGTGTTTGACAACGCATTTTATATACTGTCTACGCAAAGGGTCGACAGTGGGGCCAATTTTTCCACAGAGGGCCAAGGTCACAAGAAATCTTAAGACGTCACTGATCAAGATTCATTTAACTGACACAGCAAACCGAGTTTCAAATTTTGTATAATCCTAAACAACAGTCATACGAAAATTGCGAGTTTTAGTCTAACTCGTCAGTATCTAATATCCATACTCTCTTTACACCTGCAACCCCAAAACCTTTCCAAACAATCACACAATCTCAGTATTCTCTCTCTACATACAATCACAATCTCAACATCTTCTACGATTCAACTTCATTTTACTTTAAATAGTCAGCCTTAGTCCGGATATATCAAGATTCCTTCACAAGTGAGGCTCTAAAACAAATCAAACAATCCATGTAATTGATTTTCCTAGAGGTTTGTTTGAAAACGCGTTGAGAGAATCTCTAAATTAAGATTGGGTATATTTTGGAGAGAAATTTCATTTGTTTCGAATTGTTTTTATAATCGAACATGCTCAATATCAGCCATTCATTTTTCCTGAACAACAAGAACTTAAAAGTCATCTGTGAAATATAATTCTCTCTCTCTCTCTCTCTCTCCAAAACTTATAAACACTTTGAATTAATATTTAAATGACTCTTCTCTAATCCTTCAGAGAATGCCGGCATCTTCAACAGCTACCTGATTCGGATATGTCCAAACTATTGCGAATACTCAAACATGCAATATTTGTACATACAGTAACAGTGATTTTTAAGCCATTCAGATTCAAATATGCTTTCCAAAACAGAGAATTTACATTGCGCTGTAGAACTTTGAAGTAAATGTATTTTTATGCTTATAAGTTTAATTAATAATAAGATTAGTTACTCAAACACCTATTTAATAACTAAATAAAATATTTCATTTCTTCATTACAATTCAATTCAATTCCAAATATTTGATCTACCTATTTAATAATTTTAAGTCAGATTTTACAATAGTAGCATTTATGTATTTACATAAATATTCACTATCATTAGAAGTAAACAGAAATTATATACCGTAAAATCCGGCGTATAACGAGCAATTTAAACACAAAAAATAAGATAGATATTTATGATTGCGTGTTATACGCTGGATATACAAATGTTAGCTTTAAAAATTAAAAAAAGAGATGAGCACAAAAAAAAAAATTAGACTTCTACTTATATCGAAATACTGTTTATTTAGAAGAAATGACATTCTTTGTGAATTTAAAGGGTTGTAGAGCTCTAGAAGTATACTGTTTCTTCAAAATTTTAGGAAAATACCTTGAATAAATTACTTTAAAACATAAAAACATTGCACACTAACATTTCAGGTTTCTTCGTAAAAAAGGGGGTGCGCGTTATACGGCGAATATACCTTAAAATTAAAAAATGCAACTTGAAAGTATAGGTGCGCGTTATACGTCGGTGCGAGCTATACGCTGGATTTTACTGTAATTATAGAAAAACAGTTCACATTGACAAAAACCTTTAAAGCGATATGTTTAAATATATTACATGGGTTGACTAAGAATAAAAATTAAGTTCATATAGAAATTTTTTAACAAAATAGAATAATTAAGAATTCATTTTAAAACTAACTTATAATTTTAAGTAATTAAAAAAATTCTAAATAAAAATATTATCAATTTTCATACAAAATAAATTATGAAGTTACCGAAAAATTTCATTCATAACTTTGAATTACATATTTCTAATGCTGATTATTTTTCACAAATATTTTACTTAGAGTATTTGAAAAGATAAATATCTTTAACACTTCAAACACTTCAAATAAATATCTCAACCTCTTTAAACTGCATGGAAATAAATTGAGATTTTAATATTATTTTCGTGTTGATAACATTCCAAACTGCAAACAATTTGAGATTTCCTGCTTGGTCAATTATAGGAAAGATATAATGTAAACAATATGAAAAATGTAATTCAAGTGCTAACTTTCGTATAATTTACTTACGCTATTTTGACTTTTTTCCCCGTTTTTATCCATTCTTAAACTATACATGATACTTAAATAATAAATTTTTTTGAAAACTAACTATTTAAAATTTAAATAAGACAAATTTACACAGAACATTGTATCAAAAAATTTATACAACTAAGAAAAACATTCGTGTATGAAAGTAAAGTATTTAGAAAAATGTAGCAATGGAAAAGAATATTTTCTCATGTATTTACCTTCAAAGATATAGTTAGGTATTAACTATTCAACTGAGACAAAATTATGGTGAATTATAATTTTTAGCGTGTATCATAAACTGTAAAAAGTAAAAAGATTTAATAGATTTCTTTCCACTAAAAGTTTAAGGATGATTCAAGGTGGGATATAAATTCTTTAAATGAAACAAAAAAAAAAAAAAAGATTAAATAAGAAATTATTTACTTAAATATATATTCTACTGAAATTTAAGGAAAACTGAAAACCTGTTTGAGATTTCTTTTTCTAACACGCATGAGTATCAAATACATTACTTTTTGGAAAACCTCGCTTTTTAAATAGCTTGCTAGTGGTGCACACGGGGAATCCAGGGTCGAATGTTCACCATTCTTGCATCATGCTCCAATACGCCGCCCAACATATTCTTTTGATTTTGTCGATTTTCGGGGGAAAAAACAGTAAAAAATTAGTTATTGAATAAATAATTAGCATTAAATAATATTAATTATTAATAACAAATACTTAATTAAATTTCACGTACTACATACATAAGAGTATAATCAGACAGAAAAAAAATATCGAGGTTTTGGGGACCCGGGAACCCCCTTGTGTGTGCCACTGGCTTAAATGTGTTTGAATGAAACACCACATGGGAATAATTTCAAAGTGGATAAAAATAATTATGCATAACACTCATAAAATCTGAAAATATTTCATGTGATAATTGTTCAAAAATTCGTCTTTTTTTTTTTCTTTTAACTCATTAATAAAAATATCTAATTCTGAAATTGCGGTAAGCTGCTAAATGCATGACTGCATAAATTCTTAAAGGGGTTATTTAGATAAACTCTTTACTTAGAAAAAGAAAAAATTATTCTGTAGACAAAACAAAAAAAAAATCCTTTCAAAAAGTTGTGTGTGAAGTATCTATAGCACATTTTTTGAAACTGAGAATGTGAATATATAAACGCATTTTGCAAAATAGATGATGATTTAACAAATGCAAGAAACGTTTCTATTAAAAATTATTTATGAAGAAGCAATGGGTTACGATCAACCGTTGAGGCAACACTTGGAGATATTAGTGATTTGCTAGTAGATTATTTTAATTTGTGAAACCTATGCTTCAGTAGTAAAAAAAAAACGTTTCTAAGAGAGCAAAAGGAATTGTCCAAACTTCTATGATGAATAGAACAGTAACCAAAATTCAGTGAAATTTAAACTGAATGACGCGTAATACCAATGCACTGCTTTGTTTCACTGCCACTTGTTCGATTGTACAATTTTTGAGTTCTTTACTAAACATATTGCTCTGGAAGCAATTCATTACATCCGTCATTCGGCATTAAAAGTCTATACTGAGGGCAGCATGGGTGACGGTGATATTTCTGGAAGCGGCGTGCACATTGAGATACCTGTCAGTTCATTTGACATTAAGATTAGGAATAATAACTGCTGTTTAGGTCTAAACTTATTGCAATTTATAAAGGATTGCAATTTACTGACACTTCTTTTGACCTGTTCTTCAGGGACATTTGGATTTTAACTGACAGTCGTGCTTCTATACAGACCTTTCTCGTTGGACAACTGTTGGACAAGCCTAAATATTCTGGATCTTGTAGTTCGACTTTCTTCTAGACGCTCTATATCAGGTATGGCAAACCAATGGCACGCGACACAATATTTTGGGCATTCCATCGTTGAAAATAACAAAATTCACTATGAAGTATTACGAATAAACGCGAGTGATCGGTCGCGGGGAGGCGGGAATTGATTCCAGAAGCCTTCAATCATTTGAAGATGGTTAATGGAAGATGAGCAATGGCTAATGCCGTTTTAACCACATTTTCATCTACCTATGCAAGTGAGTCATTATTTTCAGAGATGAATAACATTAAAGACTTCCTTAGAAACCTTTTGGCAGATGACTCCATTTCAGCGTGCATTCTGCTAAAAGTAACATCTTATAACCCTAATATAGATTGTTTTTCATCTAATCTGCAACAACAGAAGTCACGCTAATGTTACTTAAATATTTACTACTATACAGCGCAAAGTGTATCTTTTCGTAGTAAATAAATAGTTCTGAGTTGTTAGTATTTAGTTTTATTATTTTCCCAATAATCACAAGTGGAAATTCTTTGAAGGCACATCTATACCTCATTAAACATTTCTCTAGAGAAAATGGCATGTTGATCCATAAAGGATCGTCACCCCTGCCCTATATATATTTTCAATTAGTTCCCTCTCATATTTAAGGTATCCGACTACGTTCGGGGAACCGTGATTTTAAAAAGGTGCATAAATGGATAATTTTCATGATATTTAGTGTCACTTAGATTAGATACATGTATAAAATTGTTTTAAGGATATTTTGGCAAAAAATTTATTTTAATACAATATTTCGGCAAAAAATTAACTTAGAATAACCTTTTTTGAAAATGTTCTCCTATTGTGAAAAATACTTCTATTATAATAATATTTTGCCTGTTTATAGCTCAGACCTCTGTACAGAGGTTCAACTATGAATTTTGAAAAATTCAAATTATTTTCAGAGTTACAACCATTTGAAATATATAATTATCGTCGTTTTTTCTTAAAAATTCTCCCCTCTGTTATCGTACAACATGGATAAATCCACTTCCAAGTTATATATTTCAAACATTCTAGTTGAGCCTCTGTACAGAGGTCTGAGCTATATACAGTCAAAATATTAGTATATAATAGAAGCATTTTTCACCAAAGGAGAATATTTTGAAAATGGGTCATTCTATGTTCATTTTTTGTCAAAATATTGTACTTAAATAATTTTTTATTGTAATACTATTCTTAAAATAATTTTATATACATTTTCTTAATCTAGTGACTCTAAATATCATAAATATTATCTATTTATACGCCTTTGCAAAATCACTGTTCCGAACGGTGTCGGATACCTTAATCGAATAGTAACGAGATAGCCGATAGTTAGGCCAAGTCTGCCGCTGCTGATACCTTGTGGGGTAACACTTGCCTAACTTTTGCCGAACTCTTCTCCATTAAAAGGATAAAATTAAATGCACTTTGGAGAATACCCCTTGCTCACCCTTGGCACATTTTGGGGAAAAACCTCGTTAGTGTCACCAACTTAATATTCCTGGGAATCAGCAGATGACTCTATCATGCTTTTTAAGAGGCCACATCAAATCTTTTACTTTTCAACAGGACCGGAAAGACTTTCCAGAGTGTCATAGTTGCGAAACTCTGATCAGGCCTCCCCTAGTCATATTCTTAATTGCTTGAATTTTACCAATGACGAGGTTTTAGGAAATCCTATTTTATTTTCGGATTTTATGGAGATGGTGTAGCTAAGCTACAACATTTTTTAGTTCTTCAAAAATGGGTCTCCTTTTACTAAAATTGTCATGATTAATCAAAGAAATTAGGTATTAATACGAATCATGAAGGGAAAAATAATCCAATTATTAAGTTCAGCTTAATATTTTTTTTATTATTATTATTATTTGGTATGCACTTTGAATTAGTCCAGTTTCTTGTTTTTGAATGATGGAAACATAGAAAATGCCACATTAAATGTTACGCAACTTGAATCTTTTTTAAAAATATTACATTCTGAACAGATGCATTTATATGTTTCTACTAATAATCAAAAATTGAACAACAATTTTTCACCCCACTTGCAAATAACAACAATAATAATAATAATAAAATAGCAATATTTAAAAAATGCAAGCCTCTCTTTAGTTTATTACAATAGAAAGAGAGAAATCATATATTTTTCTTAACTTCATTACTGTTTAATTTATTATTCATTTGTATTAAAACTTTTTTATCATTATTTTTTATTCTTTATCATTATAGTTTTACGTTTAGATATTTATTACTTGAATGTACTGAATTCCATAATCAGTTTTTAAATGTTTATTGGAATACTAATATTCTGTATTAACAAAACTGATCGAAAACTGATAACTTAAACTCTATTTCAACTTACTTGTTTTCTAAAAAAAAGTCTTTTTTTCTTTCTGTTTTAATCTTCAGCAACTGCTGTAAAACTTTTTGTAATTTTTATTTAATAGAAACATTGCTTTTTTCCTACTGAAGAATTTGTTTCATAAATTAAAACATTGTACAAGCAAATCACTAATTTCTCCAAATGTTACATCAACGGTAGATCGTAATCCATTGCTTCTTCATAAATAATGTTACATAGATCGATAGATTCTAAATTTAGACAACATTAATTTCAAAATTAATTTCATTTTTAAAAAAGGTGAGAAAAGTACTAATGGGATGGGGGGTTTTTTTGTATACATTCAATTAATATAGTATAATATAACTAAACTCGTCAGACAAAGATTCCAAATAAGCTTTTCACTATAGTTTAAGAATTATTCAAATGTCATGAAATATATGTTTATGAATAAAGAAATTTTAAAGCTATATAATATGACAAATTAATACGAGAATAACATTTTTATTAAATGAAAAATATTACGCAAAATTGCTTTATTTGATGTGAAGTCAATTTACAAGAGGATAACAATAAAAAAATAAGCGCGCATGCAAGAATTTTTAATACGATTTTGTATCCTTATCCTTTTGTATCAAAACAAATCCTTAAATCAAAATTTTATTAATAGATTTTCAACTACATACTAGGAACAATCGGTATCAAAAGAACTCAATGCATTAAGTGGAACAGAAATCACCATTATGTAAATAAGCTCAAGCAAAGATTCTGCAAATGAAACTACGATAGTTTTATCTTTAATTTTCAAGTAAAGTTCAATACTACAAGTCCGAAACTCCACATCTAATTCGAGAGCTACAGTTCGTTGCCCCCTTCTCTAATACGAGCATTTATCGAGCATTAGAATATTCCAAATAATAAACCAATTAAAATTAATGAAAATTTTAGCATTCAAATGATTGCTTATGAGCAATAATATATATAACACTTAAGGTTATTTTTATAATAACGAAGAATAAAATCTCTCTATGGTACTTAATATGGAAAAACAAATCTCTCTACGCCCACACAAACATATATATGTGTGTCTGAAATATACAGGGGGATTCGCTACCAGTCAAACTTGCAGGGTGTGTAAGGGTTACAAAGACGACTCGAAATCCCATAGGAATACAGAATCCCAAATGCCGTAGTTGAGAGCTATGGCACAAAGAAGAACGGAAGCAGCAACACAGTTATGGGACCAAAAACATTTTATTAAATGGTTGTACTACATAAGGTGTTTGAAATTACCTCCAGAAGTCGTCTGGCAAGTCTGGCAGAGACACTGCATGGAATTCCTGACGTTCATCCTGAGATTCCTTCAGACAGTCTAACGGTAGATGGCGCTGAACGGAAGGTTTCATAAACACTAATCCCTCTGGAAATCGTCATTAGCGATCCGTTTCCGAGGTAGTGGAATGAATTCGTATTCAAATAAGGAACTGCCGACATGCTGATAGCGTATGGAGATTAGGATTGTAACGGGCACGCTGCTCGGCAGATGTACCAGGAACATCACTCGAACAGGTGTGTTCCACCTCACACGACCTTCATAAGTGTGAACGAAAGGTGAACTGAAACTGGTTCTTTAACCCTTTATCTATCGACGGTACTTATAAGTACCACTCACTTTAAAATTACATAGAATTACCATTTTTACGAATACTCTGATGATACTTAGCAGGAATATTCTTTTAAATCCACTCTTCGAAGGTATATGGCAGCACGGTTGCTACGATGAGTATTTTAGGGGGAAAGGCGAATAGTTTTATAGCAGAAATTGCGTTTTCTGCTGACAGCGTTTTCAGCGGATAGCGAAGATTGTCATTTTTGTTCCGAAAAAATGGTTAATGTCAAAAGGTAAGTATCTTATTTTTTTTCTTTTATATGTTAATGAAGACGTTAGAAAACGATTTGACTATTTGTTTTAAGTGAACAGTGTATATAATTAATTTTACAGTTGAATATTTTTGATTAATTAATTAGCTCTAACGGATTAAATTTCCCAAAGTTGAATATTTTGGTTATGTAAAATATTTTGGTTCTCTTAATTTTCAATGTAGTGATTCAAAAAAAAATATTGCATGGAAATAACTGCAAAAAATCATAATGCGGTAGATAAAGGGTTAACGAGTTATCTCGTTCTTTTTGGTGTACGAGACGCCCGTTCCTTCACACACAGTTGAAGGCCTCATCGCTCGAATATCTGTAGCTGCCGGGAGGATACGGAACATACCAGGAATCTTCCAGAACGTAAGGATTTCCGTGCAGAGCCGCTATCTGGCATGCCAGATAACTTCTGGTAGTAATTTTTAACACCTGTTTTAGTACAACCTTTTAATAAAGTGCTTGCTTTCCCAATAATGTGTGGCTGTTTCTATTCTTTTTCTCTGCTTCTTTGAACTTCAGCTTGTAATTATGGCATTCATGACCCTACTTTCCAATGCGATTCTGAGTCTTCTCTGTGCTCCCTACACCTCTTGCGAGTTTGTCGGTCTGGTAACGACACACACATATTCTAAGTTCTATAAAAGTTTAAAGAACAATGATATTTGAACTACCATGAGTTCTTGAAACAAATTACCTCAGTGAGTTACCACGAAGTAAGATTACCACACAGACAATGTTCTTTTAAAATGTTGATATTTATTTTAAAATGTTTGAAATCGATATACAGTCGAACCTCCATATAACGAACCTCTATATTGCGAATTTTTCTATATAGCGAACTTTTTCCTGGAACCAAGAACATTTCACGATTTTCTTCGTAAAATAACCTCCCAATAGCGAAGTGCATTTTCTATATAACGAACTTTTTCGCTTGTGATTCAACTTTTTTCCTGCCTTTTTTAAAGTATTTCTGGAGGTTTCAAGTTATTCTTTCTTTTAACTCATTTTATGGTGGTCATAAATCTTGAATTGGTTTTATTAGTTACCTTTTGGGCGTTTCATCCAAGAAGTGCAACTTTTAACCCCATAGTCCAGTTCACTGGAAACATCTTCAATATCCCCTTTCACCTTCAATGGAGTTGTCTCGTGTCCCCGTGTCCTTGAAGTAGTCTGCATTCACTTGTAGTGTTGATCAGTGGTGCTGGTAACTTCGTTTCTTATAGCTCTAAAATGTCAAAACGTAAGTGCTTGAGCATCAAAGAAAAAAGTCTTTAAGAAGCGGAAAAGGAAGTGAAAAAATTTTCCTTGCAATTTTTTTTTTTTTTTTTTGATAGGTAAGATATATAAAACAAATATTATTAATTTACAAAAAAGTGTGCATAATTACTCTTTTTTAATATATAGTGTTTATATGAATTTAAAATTTGTTTTATGTGGTTTATAAAGAAAATTGAAAGATGAACCTCTATATAACGAATTTTTTCATCTAACGAGCTTTATTTCGGAATTTAGTGACTTCGTTATATAGAGGTTAGACTGTATATAATATCATAAGAATATTGAACTTTCAAATGTGTTACGTAAAAGCGTGACAGAAAATAAGATTCCTCAGTTACATCATTTGAAATATCTATATACAAAAAAAAATAATAAATAAAGCTAGGTTCATACTACAGAATTTCAAAATTTAACTTTTAAAATTTTCAAAAAATTGATTGGGTAGTATCAAAGGGACTTCACCAAGGAGGTAGTATCAAGCCTCATCGGCTGGTCCTGAATTTGTAAGCATCTAAATCATTGTTGTTATTTGGATTTTTAAGTCTACACAGTACCCTTTTTCAAAAAAAAAATTTTGGAAACAGTAACAGTAAAAAAGAAAATTCATGTTTTATATTCAGATTATATTATTAAGATGATTCTCAAACTAAAAAGTCAGTTTGACCAGGTATTATTTTACATTCTTAAAAAATTAAGAATTTTTGAATATTTTTTTTTTTAATTTTTATAAAATGCTCAATTTTTAAAAAAATTTCAGGCATTTTAAGTGATTGGTGCTTCTTAGATTATTACAAACAAAAGTTAGCATGGATTTGAAAATCTGTTCCCTTGTTTTTTAATAATTATTTTTCTAGTTAAACCACACAAACCTGGAAAAAACCCGAAAATTTTTCAAATGTGTATTAATTTTAGCATTTTTTTAAAAAAAATAATCATTGATCTCATACCTAAATCCATACTAACTTTTATAAAACATATGTTTGGAGTATATACAAAAAAATTTCAAGACTCGTATTTTGAACAGAAAAAAACGCTCCAGGAATAAGAAAACACTAATAATCTTCAAAATTAAAAGTCTGAAAAAATCACATTTAAAGTTTGTAAAGTCATAAAGGAAAATCTAATAATACCTGTAAAGCTCTAATTTTTTAGTTATTTTCCAACTTAAGTTCTACATTAAAACACTTCTTTAATTAAATACTACTAAATTATTTTTTTTTAATTCAAAATATATAATTTTACTTAATATTGATAGTATTTGTTACAACGATAGGTTATTCAGCCTAATCTTAACACAATGTTTTCATAAAAGTTTGGAAACACAAAGCATTTATGTACAAAATAATGTGGATACTAATTTACGCTTTTGCAAAATCACGGTTCCGAACGTAGTCGGATACCTTAAAATGAAACCCAAACCAAAATCTAAGCTCAGAAAACTTCAAATATCTTAAAAACTAATTTGTTAACAGACCTGAAACTTAATAGCAAGCTTCCCAATAATATAAACCACAAAAAAATGCTAAAAAAAAAAACGGTATTTCGAAATTTTTAGGGTATTGTTTAACCTTAAAGTCACTATATATAAACAAATAATATTCTCTTCAGATAACTATAGTTTAAGAGATCCTCAAATTAATCACACAACATTCCCGGATGTTTAATGTATGAACAGTCAATGCTTCAAAGTAAGGGGAAAAGATGTTGTAACAGTTTCAGTTTGCTGTGCAACGTCAGGTGGATAGACAACATGACAGGTTGGATAAACCTCTACAAGAGGAGTGAAAAGGGACTGGAGATAACCTGCTCATATGGGTCACCAGACAAGACCTTCGATAAAACGCTATTGTTTCTCTTGGCCTCTTAGTAATGGAGAATAACAGTTTGTGATAAGTGTCCAAAATATTCATCTTCAATGTCCTTCCTTAATTCTAGTTAGTCCTTACTATAGTAGGGTTCCTGTAATGTTTTTGTAATAGGTATGTGTTGAAACTTATATAAACGTTCTTGAATTTTTACTGAAGTCGCAAGTATATTTTGCATTTGTACATTATGTTATTAACTATCAAAAATATACTGTGCATAAGTGATACAACTTACCAGTGGTGTAACGGAAAACATTACCCCCACCCCCTGCAAAGTCAGGTCTTAGGCCACAAACTGGAGGGAAAAAAAAACCGGACCCGGCCACAAGCCGGACTTACGAAGTATTTTGTACTTGGCATCAGTCAAACTTTGGGCCCCCTAGAATCCTGCCTCCTTCCGGTGATTTGGGGGTATCCCTTACGCCACTGCAACTTACAAGCTCATATGAGAAAAAAAATTACTTGAAAGTAATGAAGAAAAGTATGATAGTGACCAGGGGCGTAGCTACCACCATATCAGGCGTATCAATGATACGGGGCCCCAACATGTGAAACTACAGCTCCGCTAACAGGGTTTCATGTATAAAAAAGGACCCCGATGGAATTTCGATACAGGGCTCACTCAGAACTCGCTACGATAGTAACGATTTTTATGTATTCTATCGAAGTACATGAATTTTGAATGTTCTGAGCCAATATATGCTCCTTACGTATCGATTTTAAATATTTCAAGGAAAATATTTTATAATAATAGCCTATAATTAAATGAAGAAAAGTTTTCAAAACTGTATAGTTCATTTTTAAAAAATGTTTTACGAATTTTCTATAATCAAATCCCATTCTAAAAAAAAATTCAGATTTTTATTTTGACTTACTGTGGAAATTGTACACTTTATATACCAGTTAAATCCTTTACTGCATTTTTATCTCCATTCTTAAATTATACATAATTTAAAGAATTAAATTAATAATAAAGAAATAATTAATAAAGAATAAATTAAATTTTTTAGAAATTTATAAATTTTTAAGTTAGTTTAAAAGAAAAGTATTTGTGAAATTTTACGTTTTGAAATCTTGCTTCTCAACAGGGGCGTAACTACCGCCGTATCAATGATACGGGTCCCCCAAACAACAGGGACTCCGACATGTGTAAATACGAAACTGTAAAATGTTATTAATAGTCCCATTTACAAAGCTCCCATTTCTAAAAGGGGCCCCGAAAAAATTTTGATACAGGGCCCACTCAGGACTTAATACGCCAGTGCTTCTCAAGTAGTAAGTCGATTAAATTAACTAAAAACTGAATTAAATATTTAAAAAATAGCTGACATATTTCCTCAATTTTTGTTCACAAACAATTAATTTGAAATATTTTAATTGTGAATGTTTGAAAAACCGAAGTCTTAAATATCTGTCTAGATAAAGAAAAAGTGCTTTTATAATTTGTTTTTTTCCCCCAAAAGAAGCTAATTAATTTTTATAAAATTTTGTATTTCTCTCTCTGTTTCCAAAATAGACAAAACAAAAGAACATTTAATAATTTATGAATGAAAAAGGATTAAATGTTTTTTATTATTAATGTTCTACGTATTGTAAATAACCAACAAATGATTAAAAAATATTTCTTTTTAAAAAAATGGCTATCTTTACCAGCTTTCAAGCACAACAAATCTACTGTAAAATTACAAAAAGTTTTTCTTTGATGTAGAAATCTGAACTATTTTTGCATTAAAATTAACTGCAAAGTACTGTAATTTATTCTTATTTAACTATCAATCCTTTAAAGTTATATGAATTAACAGTTACAGAAATTTTACCCGCCATTTATTCTATAATTATATAATTGCGTATTTTTAAAATATTTTATGCACGCAACTTTTTGTGCGAATGTATTATTAAAATCACTACGTGAAAATTTATCTTTTCGATTTATTCTCAACTCATTTCACTGATCTCTCTAAAATATTGTAAAAATGAGAAACTCTGTTGTCCTTAAGCAGACATTACACCCCAAACAACTTTACATGAACAGCGTTTTTCAAAAAGATAATACAAAATAAAAACTTGTGTAAAAATACTATTCTTTGGTTGCTATCGCTCTGTCACGCCTACATTCCACAGCCATGACTTAAAAGAAATACAACATTCCAAAATCTTGTGATAAATGGTCCCCGATTATTTTTTAACCTCTGTCCAGACCCTCGGTGACCCCTATTACCGACATAAACAAACAAAACAAAACGATAATCTGTAGAATGTTTCGATTGAAAGGTACAACGTAAGCGGCGCGACGAATTTCTTTGTTTGTTTACTTCTCACCATCCATTGCCATTTCAGTAAAGAAAAAACTAAAATATATGATATAAGAAGTGTGGAAATCAACATCGTAAAATTGGCGCATGCGCTATTTGAAACGTATCATCCATTGGCGAAGAACCGTAGAGCGTCCAGCTTCAAAAAGGTATCGTCTGCTAATTTGAGTAGAGTTCCGATCTGAGAGTTGAGAAAAGATGTTTTCTAAGGTTTGTGTTCTAGGGCTGGTGCTATGTTGTCTCGTGGTTGCATCGCGGCAAGTTGTGAAGTACAAATATTTTGATGGTATTTAAATTTTTTTTATTTATTATGAATATAATTCATTAATAATTTTTATAAAATTGCTCATAATTTTTAATGATTTTGTTTTTAATTCACAAACGATATTTTTGATTTCTAATGGAACACATTTTTAATTCAATTCTGATTTTTATTAGATTTTTTTATCTTTTTATTTTGTTTTTTCATTGTACAATTTTATTGTTTCAAATCTTTAATTTTTTTTCATTCGATTAATTTTAGTAGCAATAAAAATGCAAATGTTCTAAAGTAGTTCTTAATAAAATTGCTAACAAGTCTTACTTGCTTTAACATTCTAAAATAATTTTTACATACCTGTATCGGGGAATTGTTATTATAATTAACTATCTGAGTTGACGTTAGCTTTTTTTTATTAACTACGTTAATTGACATTAACTTGATTTTAATCTGAAAAAAAGTATAATATTTTTAAGTAAAAAGATATCTTCAATATTTATTTATCTAAATAAATATACTAAAATAAAACCACTATTATTAATGTGTCAGAAAATAAGTACTCAAAATTTAACAGTACTTTTTCTCAATTTTTTGCTAAATTTTACAAATTTTGAATGCTTTTTTTAAAAGATTTAAATTTCTTTCCATTGTTCGTTATTTATTGTCACTAACTTTTTATTATTGTTTTCTTTAATAATAAATGAAAAATTTTTATTTCAGACGACATTCTAAATCTATAAATCTTTCAAAATTCTTTCGTACTTTTTTTATTGTGAATGTTACTTCATATGTGAGTAGAATATTACATTTTTACTTTCATATCGAATAAAACGCGAATGTGTTTTGTTAATATTTTTCAACGAAACAACTTATCATCCAAGAACTTTCTTAATAAGAAGTGAGTTTTATTGCTTCGCTTAGAAAGCATGCTTTATTTAACAACTTCACTGCAAAGCAATGAAAATTTATAGCAAAATAATTTATTATACATTCATTTAAAAACAACCAAGTTTTCTATTTCACTTTTTTTTTTATATATTTTAGTTAACATTTTCCGTCTAAAAATAATTCATTTTTGGATAATCTGTACTTTTTTTTTAATCCTCTTTGATAAATTTTAAAAAAGACAAATCTAAAAAAGAATAACAAAAGTCCAAAAAGTGCACGAAAAACATTATCAGTTCATTTTACTTAATTAAAATAAATTATTAATATTTAAATAAAAACAGTTCTCAAAATAATTACTGTTCTCACACTTCTTTTTAATGAATGTACTTTTCGAAAATTCTTAATTTATTAAAAGTTTTTTTTTTTTTTTATTTGGTACTACAAGAAGAAGCTTGGATTTTTTTCACAATACAAAGGAATTATTCGTTTGAACCAAAAATCTCGTAAAATTTGTATCAAAATTAAATGAATAATAAATACAAAATTGCATTTTTTATCTAACTATGCTCATTTAACTTAATATGTATAATAAATAGATTAGTAAAAGTAGCTAATTGTACTTAAACAAATTTTTAGTCAAAAATAATAAAAGGAGAAAATACCTTTGAACAAAAATACTCTCGTTTTAAATTTCTTAATTTTTTTAAGTTGATGTAT
>BMAV01026346.1:99629-111698 GCA_019973955.1 Trichonephila inaurata madagascariensis | reverse complement strand
TAGATAGAGAGAGAGAGAAATAACAAATAATTCATGCAACAATGTTCATTTTTCTTTTAATATCTTGACACTTTAGAATGGTCTTTACTTTTGTCTAGAGCAGGGATTGCGAACTTCATGGCACGTGACACAATATTATGGGCACGCTAGTAATCAAAATGGTTTGCATTTTATTCCAAAATAACCAAGTTCATTACGAAGTAATACGAACAATCGCGAGTGATCGGTCGAGGTACGGCGGAGAGCCCACTCGTTTGTTACTTATTGTCTTGCCTTAATTACGTCGTGGATTACAATTGCTTATGACGCAAAGTTTGTCTAGTCATAGCATAGTCAATTTCTTTGACACAACTGCATTTTAAAGTTTATTTGTGTTATATTTACGATTTTTAAGTGTTATTTAACATGGCTAGTTCAGTAAAAGAATAAAAAGGCCAAGATATATTAAGTGTAGCAAAGAAATTCAAATTTAGTGAATATAGAAACATGGTATTTTTAGTTAAGGCCACAAAACAGTGTGTGTGTTTTAAGTTATGAAATAGTGGTGTGCAGAACTTCGTCTGTAAAACGGCATTTAAAACAAATCGCAAATACTCTTGTCAAAAAAGTGAACCACAGGAAAAGTAATTTATTGCTTAAAAACCGATTGGCAGATGACTCCAATTGAGCACATGCCTTCTAATAAAAGTAATATATACAACCCTAATATAAGTTATTTGTCATTCACAATCTGCAACAACAGAACTCACGGTAATGTTCCTTTAATTTGAATTGCACGTATAACTAAAACATTTACAACTGTACAGTGTAATTGTATATTTTTGTAGTAAATAGAGTTTTGTGTTCTTAGTATATTTAGTTTTATTATTTTCCCAATAATCATAAGTGAAAATTATTTGACGGCACGTCTGTACCTCATTAAACACTACTTTAGAAAAAAAAATGGCACATTGATCTGTAAAGGTTCGCTACTCCTGGTCTAGAGCATGGGTCTGCAACCTTTTAGCTCTGGCGTGCCAAATCAATCTACCAATATGATTCAGTGTGCCACACTGTAGGAAATGTTTGAAACATTTCCGATTCCCGCGATAATGCATGAAGAGTTAGAGAATAGAGGTCAATAATACAGAGATAATTTACAGTTTTATTATATTTTAATTTTGCATCATTTATAAAAAGATACTTCTTAACATATAAAAATAAACAGCAAAAAACATATTTATTTCTTCAACAAAAATAAAAGTAATTAAAACTGTACATATATATTAAGTACTTTTAAACATATTTATTAATATAAGAAATAGACAACATAAAATATAAGTATTTCCTTTCATTACAGTTAAATAAAAAGATAAAAAAAAAATTGTTTCTTGTACCGCTTTATTTTCATATCTCAAAATCAGGGGTATAATTTGTGACTTTCAGTTTGACACGATTCTGAACATTCAATTGTTAAACAATTTCTTTGCTGACTCGAAATATTTTTTTTTCATTTGAGGAAAGATTCTTTACTTAGATATGTAGAACCAAAAGAGGAAAAGAGAGTAAATGCAATTTCCTCTCTTCAAACAATTAAATCTCTTCAGCAATGGCATCCAAAAATTTACAAAATAGCTGTAAATTTACCTTTGGAGTTATCTTTCGGATTTTTCCATGATTGCCCATAATTCTGAAGTTTGTCAGATTTGGGCTCATAATTTTGAAGTTCATAAATTTGTCCATCCACTCAAATATTGACCAATTTGTAGAGTAGTGCAGAGTGCCCCTGAGAATTGTATCGCGTGTCACATGTGGCACGCATGCCATAAGTTGCCGATCCCTGGTCTAGCGCTATACATATTAAAAATGATCTTCAAATCTTTTTGAAGCGTATTGATATTTAATTTTGAAAATTGTTCTTTATTTGTAAGGAGAAGGTGCAATTTTTTAAGTTAGAGTCCTTGTATTGGATACAACTTCACATTTGCACCAGTAGCTTTGATTTTATTATGAGTAATTTTAAATTAAAAACTTTTTTTTAATAGAATGCTAGAAACTTTTATAATGATGTCAATTGTTACAATCGTTTTGATGAAAACTGTTTCAGTATAATTCAAAAGATTAAAATTTTAAAATAATAGTAGCAATATATATAATGAGTTTTTATTTTTATTTTGCCGTGGTACTACGAATATTTAAAATCTCACGATGGTTTTATCGTATAATTTTTTAATTGTTTTATGAACTCCATGCTTTTCAGTACCACACAACATATTATAATTTTTAATATTCCTTAACATTCCATTTTAAATATTTGTATATTTATGATTTTAATATTTATCTTTTTTAATACTATAAATATTTCGAAATTTTTACATAACTTTTTAACTTGAAGAATTCTTTTGTTTAGAATACCTATTGCATTTGGAAAAACGCCAACAGACAATCCTTGTGGAAGAAGTGGAAATAAAAGTTGCAAGTCCTTTGCTTATCAGAACAGGTACATAACGCATAGTTCGTTATTCAATACATTATTAAAGCAAAATAGATTTTCTTAAAATAAATTGCAAGACAAATCGAAAAATAATTTTGATGTTCATATCAAATGTAGATTGAGTTTAGATTTTTATTTTGACCAGCATTTCCCAATAAGGTAAAAAAAAAAAAAAACTTCATGAGAGGCGTTGCAAAAAAAAAAATGCAATCCAAAGTTCCATAATATGAATTCAATGGCTCATTATAAAATGTTATCAATGAAACAATTTAAGATTGATGAAATGAAGTGATTGAGAAAGAAAAGTGAGAAATTCATGATTATAGAAAATACTCACTTTTTCTGGATCAATGGTTTCCCACTCATCTTTTTATGTTTCAAAATAGGGCTTCTGTTATGTAAAACAGATGCAAATTAAAGCTAATCAAATTGATATAGTAAAAATATCTGATATTCGTCTGACTTTCACAAAGTTTGAGCCAAATATTGATATACTAGCATCAAAATATTACCCACAACGATCTCACCAGTAGGTATTTTCTACTTAATAAGCCTTGAAATAAAACTGTATATGTGGTTTGAAACAGTTCGTTTATTTTTATTTTTATTATTATTTACTATTTCTGTCGTAAAAGTACGTTTTGATTTTATGAATTACTTTTTTGAAATCTATTCAATCTGCAACTATTAGAATTATTTAATTATTAGTTTTAAGTGTGTGAACCCCTTTTTGCGTATTTCAGGATCCACATAATATACTTTAAGATAATGTTTGTACGAAAAATTAGTTTCAAATCAATACTAACTTTTTGAAAGAAAGATCGTGGGAAACACTGTAATAGAATTCAAAATACTACTTAAGTCTTAATCTGTTTGTCATTGTATTTAAATTACCTACAAAATATACATTATAAAGCAACATATATTAATAAAACTCGTTTGGAAAATAATCGGTATTTTAATTTATTTGAAAGTAATTACTCTTCTTCGAGCCCCAGTGGTGATTAATTGATATAATCTTTTTGCGATGTATTTAACAAATAATGGAAAACATAATATTAATGAATTCAATTTATGTAATTGTTAGTTACCCTATTTATACAGCAGCTATTTATCAATTTTTATAATTGCGGATTTTCAACATCTTTTTTTCTGAAATGGAGATTGTCATATATCTCTGTTGAAAATTTTCTATCAGTTTTTTATTCACACATAAACAGTAAATTGAAAGCGTTGGAAATTCAACTTTATTCTTAATTTTAGTAAATACTATTAACACTCACTATCTGACTATACGTAATTGAAAATACAACCTTTGACAAT
Organism: Trichonephila inaurata madagascariensis; assembly: GCA_019973955.1. Lineage (NCBI taxonomy): Eukaryota > Metazoa > Arthropoda > Arachnida > Araneae > Nephilidae > Trichonephila > Trichonephila inaurata. The sequence continues at coordinate 107,902 of BMAV01026346.1, read as the reverse complement.
CAAGTTCGATGAATAGTCCTGTAAATTTAACGTTGATGAAATATTAACTAAAGTTACCTTACTGTCCTTTGAAATAGTCACCTCCCATAACTATGCACCCCTGAGATTGTTAAACAAGTCCTGGAAACGTTGCAAGAAGTCTTCTTTTGGGATGAAGTTCTAAAGCCTCGTCGCGTTTCGTTGGATGTTAGAAATATGGTCAATATCGATAACACGTTTTTCTCATCCCTAAATTCTCGGTAACGATTTGTCGCACGGATTCACGGCTAATCTGTAGTTCGTCAGCTATCATGCGCACAGTTAATTGGCGATCCTTAGTGATTAATTTCTTCACTTTCTCAATGTTTTCGTTACTGACGAAGATCACCAGTCTTTCGCTACGGGGGTTGTCAGAAACACTTTCCCAGCCTTCTCGAAAACGAGTGAACCGTGCACACTTCGACAATGCTTGATCTTTGTAAAAAAGTACCAGCATCGCAATAAATTTCTTTTGGTGTCTTGCCAAGCTTAAAACAAAACTTTAAATTGATCTTTTGTGCGTTCATTTTCCTTTTCTCAGTTAAGAACCAACGTACTAAACAAGCACTTTGTAAAACAAGTCTTACATGGAACACAAATGAGTCTCAATTGAACAATGGTGGGGGCAGATGGTCAACACCTGCCACTATGTATGTGCAGCGTTTTGTTTCGCCAGTGTTGCCAGATCGGCCGTTCTGACTTCATTTACTGAACTTTATTGTCAGAGGCTATATTAAGAAGAATTTACAAGTTTTCATCGGAAATGGAAAATTCCCTGCATTATTACGCCGTTGAACTATTTACATGGATCATTTTAAACAGTTTTATTTCAAACGGAGATATATACATAGCCTTTTAGTCCAAGAAATAAAGATATTTCTAAAAAACAACTAGTATATTTGTTTTTCGGAAATCATAAAAAATTCTGTAAGAATTAATCTTTGAAGAATTATTCAATTGTAGTTTAATGAGAATGCATAGATACATGAAATCGGCTGAAGTATAGAAAAACGTATGATGCGAAGTGTATGATAACACATACTTTGATAGAAAATTAATGTTCATTAAATTAGATTTGACTGGAAAATTAATGTAAATATATTGAAACATAACGAATATTTTGATATATTTACAACATTTTTATGTTAATAAGAATATCATTTTGTAGTTATTTTAAAAATTAAGTGAAAGCAAATATAAAACTCTTTAATTTTTTTTAAAAAAAGAAACTTAATTAATAAAATATTTCAAAACCACATGTAGCTTACTTTATTAAATCATTAAGAAACTTCAAAAAATTCTTTTCTTAGATTACTTAAGGTATCCGACTACGTTCGGAACCATGATTTTAAAAAAGCGCATAAATGTATAATTTTTATGATATTTTGTGTCACTTAAATTAGAATACATGTATAAAATTGTTTTAAGGACATTATGACAAAAAAAAATTTATTTAAATACAATATTGTGGCAAAAAATTAACTTAGAATAACCTTTTTTCCAAATGTTCTCCTTTTGTAAAAAAATGCTTCTATTGTATTAATATTTTGCCTGTCTATAGCTCAGACCTCTGTACAGAGGCTCAGCTATAATTTTTGAAAAAATCACATTAATTTTCAGAGTTACAACCATTTGAAATAATTATCGGCGTATTTTCTTAAAATTTCTCCCTTCTGTTTTCGTAAAACATGGATAAACCGACTTCCGAGTTATGCATTTCAAAAATTCTAGTTGAGCCTCTGTACAAAGGTCTGAGCTATATGCAGGCAAAATATTAATACAATAGAAGCATTTTTCACAAAAGGAGAACATTTTGAAAAAAAATTACTCTAAGTTAATGTTAATTTTTTGCCAAAATATTGTACTTAAATAATTTTTTTTTGTCAAAATGTTCTTAAAACAATTGTATACATGTATTCTAATCTAAGTGACACTAAATATCATGAAAATTATCCATTTATGCGCTTTTGCAAAATCACGGTTCCGAACGCGCGTATTCGGATACCTTAAAGTATATTATCAAGGAACATCAAACTTCACTGATTCCCTTTTAGAACATTTTCTTTGACTATTCTCTTTTTTCCAATTGTAATTTTAATTAAGCAAATGTATGACGAAATTAGACATTAGCTAATTCTTAAGTATCACCAAAATATCTTATTTCCAACACGTTCACGTGCTGCATTCGTGAAGGCCTTGTCTTAGCTCCAGTAATCCTGTGATTGGTTCCATAATTCAAACTCATTAACTAATCAATCCAACATTCGATTTAAGCAATTTTCCCACCAAAATCTTTTATCGAGTTCTTAAATTCGTGAGATAAAAATTGTTCCTATCGAAGCACTTCTACTTTTAATTGATCGACTGATCGTTATCGATCCAAGAATTGATCAGAGTGATCAAGTTGACAGATAAAGGACGAAACTGAGAAAAGTCAAAGAACATTGACGATATCTTTGAACTGTTATCTTACGATTGACTCTTTTTATCTGTGTTTAAATGGGACGCAAGTAAGTAGAGATCCTTGAACTTACACACTCAACTGCCTAAGTACAGATCCATTCTTTGAGGTTCATCAATTTTGTCCCTTAAGAGACTTTTCCAAGGAATTTGAGATAAATTGTGTTGCAATTGGTCTATATATAAGTAGACTGTATCACTTCATGTTAAACAATTCCACTCAAAAACGAAGCACTTCTTTTCCGAGGGGAAAATGATCCAATATTAATAACATATTTTTACTACAATAACATAGAAATCACCAAATTTTTTTTTATCCCTTTATGTACCGCATTATGATTTACTGCGGGTTTTTTTCATGCAATATTTTTTTTTTGGATCCCTACATTGAAAATGAAGGGATATACATAAACAAATACTCAATTTTGGGAAATTTAATCCGTTAGAGCTAATTAATTAATTAAAGATATTCAACTGTAAAATTAATTATATACCCTGTTCACTTAAAATAAACTGTCAAATTGTTTTCTAAGGTCTTCATTAACATACGCAAAAAATAAGACACTAAAATTTTGACATTATCATTTTTGTCCTGAAAAAAAAGTTAATCTTCGCAATCCGCTGAAAACGCAATTTCTGCTATAAAACTATTCGTCTTCCCGCTAAAATACTCATCATAGAACCCGTGTTGCCATATATCTTGGAAGAGTGGATTTCAAAGAATATTCCTGCTAAGTATCGTCAGAATATTCGCAAAAAGGGTTATTCTATGTCATTTTAAAGTGAGTGGTACTCAAGTACCGTCGGTACATAAAGGGTTATACTATATTCCTAATTTCTGTGAATGCTTCAATCGATTCATTTTTCCCCGCGTGAAGTATATTCTTTTCACGGGTATTGTGTTTAAATAATTTTGTAAAATAAAACTTGATAAAAAAAAATTTAACACATAAAAATTGTGTACTAATGCAATATCTTTTAAAATTTAAAAAACACGTATTTATAAAAGATTTACCACTTTTTATTAACCTTTTAACTGCCATGCCCGAGATTATCTCGGGCATGGCACTAGATCTCCAAAATGTCACGCCCGAGTATCATACAAAGTAATTTTTTTTAGTGTATCTTATTATTTTATACCCGAATACATATCGGGGGTAGTTTCTTTCGGCTTCATCTCTTAATCTTTTGCATAATGGCGACAATTTATGTATCCAAATCATCAAAATAACTTGACAGTCAAAGGGTTTTAACTCAAATAACTCCAGGTCTCAAAATGATGCAGTGAGGAACTGTTTATTGACGTTTCACTCAAAAGAAACACGAAGAGAGGGATCTTTGATGACAGACTTTATAATTTTAAACAGCGGTCAAGCGACGTGGACGACACCTGAGCTGTCACCCCATCCTTCTAACATCTACACCATACCAACGTAAGGATTTAGAACAGGAGTACTCATCCTTTTTTTTCTGCTGGGCAGCATACATATGTCATCTATTTCACGCAGGCCGCAACATGAGGATAAATGGTGGAGGGCGGGATGCTTTAGGACCAAAATAACATTGAAAATTTAAAATGTGGAAAATTGATCAAAATATTATAACTCATGTTTTACGTTTTTTAATTATTATTTTTTATTTTTGTCACTAACACTAACGGTAAACGGTTTCTTATGATTACCAATAATATAACAAACTTCATAGGATGTCTTTGTTACCGCTGTACTTTGTTGCTGTTGCAAAGATTATTCAAGGAAGCCTATTCATCTCCTCTTGAAAGAGATTTTCGAGGAAAAGTGTCATTGAATGATTCCTGTTTATTGGTATTTTTTAAATACAGTACTTTAGTGACAAATCAAACACAATTACTGATCCATTTTTGCTTTTCACTACAAAATAGTCAACCTCCCGATCGTCTTGAAACGATATATTTTCTTTGAATATTTTTCCCTTACAAGATGTGAAAGATAGTTAAAAATTAATTCCACCCTTAAAATTGCCGCTCCTCCGCTGTTGTCTGTTATCACTAAACGTAATCATTCCAAATAGAAAAAAGAATATCATTTTGTACCCGCACGACACCGACAGCAAAAAGCAAAATTTATATATTTGATTTCTTGACAAAGAATTTCCTACAAAATTTTTAATACAATGTTCTTAAATAAGTGAATTTTTCAGAGTAATGGGCCATGATCGGGCCTCGGTAGACTTCCCTTTCATCAGGACACGGTGGGTCCTCACTGGCACTAGGACTCAAACCCGCTGTTTGACAACGTCGGCCACAAGTTCTTGACCATATCTACTAGGCTAAAACGAGCACTAAAAATAAATCAGACACACAAATTAAAGAACTAAGCAACCCAGTTTTTATTAAATAAATACTCTTGTATCATATACGCTCTATTTATGCTTCAGAAACTGTTTGTGAAGCATATGCATAAACACTATCCCTTGCCACCGTATGATCAAATGTTCTTAAAGGGTGACATATCTTTTAGAACTAACTGTTCTAGGCAATCATCAAACATTCCACGTATCGAAGAATGTCAAGACAGCATGAGCGACGTGAATCAAACACTGAATCAAGAATTGTCTCATTGATTCACGATGGCTTGGGAGCAGCCATAGGTGTACAGGTTGATACAGGACAGCCACACACTCGTTGGTATTGTAACAGTGACTTTTTCAAGTACTGGCTATGTGAATAATGAGTCACCAAGATGACAACAGAGACCTGTAGTATCACATACATCACTCCAAATGCCCGTATGAGAATGACGAATTATTCAAGTTGGGTACGTTCATTTTCCTGGTGTCCCACACACAAAAATAAATCCATCATGATGTTGTACTTAGAAATGGATTCATATCAAAATATAATATGATACCACTCGCGTATCCATGATCGTCATTCAACATATCACTCTGGGAGCGACAATCTGCCCTTCAACAGCATGGAAAACTACAATAATGATTACAGCACTAATAGTCTGAGGTGCAGTAGAAGTCGTCACTGGGTCCATGTTGATGATAGTCATTCTGCAAACGAGCCAAGTTTCTGATCCAAGATACGCGATGTGACTGTACGTTCCCTCAAGACAGAATGAACAAGATTGCCTTGTCAGACGTTATCATGTGCCATTGAGATAATGCGTCGTACTTTTTTTTTTCGCATCGATTTCACATTCGCATAGAAGTCATGGGATTAGAAAAAACGCGAATGACAATACCGCGAAAAGGTAAATTGCAATCCCAATAGTTCACAATCTTGCAGCTATCAAATTCCGACTCTCGTGCTGGTTGAAATTCTTTCTTCGTATACGAGACATAACATGACCTTTACATAAACAAATAACGTTCGAATATGGCTTCCAAATTAGAAGAATGTGATATAGACTACAAAATTTTCTTTTATGTAAATTAGAAGCTTTTTTACATCCCACCTTCATGGTTAAGCAACTTAAATGACCGACAGTATATTTAAATCAGTATTTTTTTTAAAAAATTATTTTATTCCTGTGTGAATTATTTCTCACTTAATTTGTAAAAATCACAGTTACTTTAATGTAGTACTTTGTAGTTTCAACAGGATGTATATATATATATTACTTTGAAATGTATAAAAAAATGTCTACAATAACCAATTCATGTGTTTTAGTTTAATAAATAATTATGGTCTATCAAAATCTTTTAAGATGACATGTGATCAATTTTTATCATGTCATTTTAAAAGTTTATATGATTTTTCAAGAATGACGAAAATAAACATTTCAGTTACTTTAGCTCCCACTATTCTTGATAGCTTGGACTAAATTGAGTACTTTGAAATAAATTTAAAATATAAGGGGCGGGGGAGAACATGTAGAAAATTTCTTTTAAATATATAGTACATTATTTCTCTTCATTTTTAAACTTTTACAAAACTATTATAGTTATGAATCTTTTACTTATGAGAAATATTAAATAGTTTTATCTATTAAGTCATTAATTGTGTCATTTTCTTCCACAGGAGTCGTTCGCAGCAAGGAAGAGCAATGTTGTGTATTGGGCCAAATGGCTGGTGAAAAAGGATATCACTGCTTTTCCCATTTTTATGCCGCTCGCATCTTGTACAGAAACTACAACCGAGTTCACAATAAGAAAATCCCAGCATTGCTTAAAGGTAAACCGAATCCTACAGCTGACAAATTGATGCGCACTTTTGGACAGTGCGTTGCCCACAGAGGAGCCATCTTCCACAAGTGCTGTCGCCACGCGGCTTTGATGAGCACCTAAAGTCCCCATTAAAATTCTGTAAATATTCAGTGATTGTTGTCCATTGTACAACATTATTTTAAGGACGCAATTTCAGCAAGACCATTAATTTATTTCCTATCGCACGCACAGCTGACACCATTATAATGCATTGTAAACAAACCTACATACTAGCATTCTCGATTTTTATCATATCATGTATGAGGAACAGAAATATTGTTTATTGTAAACATGATTTTTTATCTAAAAGGACATAGGTTTCCTACTGGTTGCTGATTCCACAGTATTTAAGAAACCCATAAACAAACCTTTCGCGATTTTCTTGATTTTATTTTTATTTGTATTTAAGCAAAAAAAAAACACTTGTATTCAGAATTTTTTTTAATTCAATGGCATTGTGATTAAATTGTTTTTATCCGACATTTGGCATCATTCAACAATGCTCATCTTCATGTTGTGATTGTCATACTGTATAGTTCGTTCTGTGTAAGCATATTTTGTAAATAAAATCTTTTTTTTAAAGTGTTGTAATCTCTATTTAAAATACTTAAATTTAGGTCATCAGTGATGCGTCCAGGGCCGTAGATAACAGTAAGTAGATATGTGTGATGCAAATATGAAGAGGTAACGTTTCTGGTTAGATGGGTAGTTAAAAGCAAACATAATACTTGTTCAAGGATTACTTTTTTGAAAAATAATTCTATGTGAAAATAAAAACAGTTGGGCTTTTTGAATAAATGTCTTCAGCTATAAGAGGGTTATTTTTACCGATACTATTTTGATGTATTGTGAATAGAGAATGGCATAACTTTAGTTGGTACCTTTTACATCTAAGTTGAGCTTTCCGGAATTATCGGCGAAATAGTTATCACTTCAGATCTTTTGGTGACTTAATTTGTTTGATAATGTTAAGTGTAGTACTTGTACGCAGAAATGATTAAGAACACATTATTTTAACCAGCTGTAAATACAATATTTTCGAAACAATCTATAGAATGTACCAAAGATTAATTCACAATGCAAAACCACTTTCATAAAATATTTTAATAAAATATTGATTAATAGACAAGTATTTAGAACTTTTTACAGAACTTTATTAGCTTTTAAATTTAAAAAAAATTTTTAAAGGGATTAATAGCCTCTGTTGTTCCATAACCCGCTTAACCCCTCATCAATCAAAAACGCTAAGTTTTATGTTTAGCTCAGCGAATCGATTATGATAGCGGAATCAAATTTCTTGTGCTAAGTTTTAAAGTAATTTAAACCATCATTGGTGTAAGGGTTGAACTTAGAGTTGTTACAATTCTTGAATCCCATTCCTAATCCAACCCGAATTTTTCTGCCTGATGCCTATTTTAACCTTGTCTGAATTAAATTGACACGTGCTTACTAGCAACTACGATCACTACATTCAAGGTTGGATGATAAAGAGCTACATATTATTGCTCCATAAAAAAAATATTTTCATGTTTTCTTCTAAGAAATTCTTTTTTTAAAAAAAAATAAGCAGTTCTATGCCTGTTTTCGAATACACAGCACCA
>BMAV01026346.1:44302-99529 GCA_019973955.1 Trichonephila inaurata madagascariensis | reverse complement strand
CTTAAGGAGATCATTATCAATTTAGTTTTTTTTTTCAAGATATTTTAATTGATACTCTATCTATGAAGATTGAAAAAAAAAAAAAAACTAAATTGATAATGATCTCCTTAAGTATTTCTACATCTGTGACGTAAAACCGTTCATTCAGTTCTTAACTTGGAATTATCAATTAAATACGAAAACAGCATTTATCTGTGAATCAAATATCAGATTGTGGTGACGGAAGCGTCTGAATGGTCATTGATTGAAGTGGACGGAAATCAGACGATGACTCAGGCCGTTCACCTAACACTTACTATCGAACATACTATATCAAAAAAGAAATACCAATCATTTTATTTAAACAAAATTAAACAAAAACAATTTTCTTTATAACCAATTTGACAGAATTTTGAATTAAATGATTTCTTTTTGAGTGTAAAATTGTGCTTAAAACAACACGAATTTAATATATCCAAACATGTGGGTATATGTCAATCATACTCATTTTTATTTTTTATCATGTTTCCGAATTTTAATTTGTGCTTTCGATAACTTTTTTTTCCCTGTCAGAGAGTGTGGTCATTTAAATATTCGTTTCAACAACAGAAATTCATTAAAAAATTACAGTTGGATATCTGTTTAATGAAGTTGCTAAATCCGGGGAAAAAGTTCGTTATATGGGGGAAATTCGTTACAGATAGACTAATTTTTCAATATTCTTCTTGGTTCCAGGAAAAAGTTCGCTAAATAGAGGAATTCGTAAGCGTTCATTCTTGGAAAATAATTTTTTGACACCGTCAAGAACATCAAAGAATTTTTGGCTGAAAAATTTGGTCAAAGCATGAACAGGTGATTGTCATTAGGCGTCAATTGAGAATGAGATAAAACTCCCCTAATTTTCGAACAGCACAATGGAACCTCGGGTTACCGTGATAGAGAACAATACTTTGATGATTGAGAACATTAGGTATCTTTAGACCAATGGGGATTGCGGTGTACACACTCATGGACAAAAAATTAGCGCATCAAGAAATAATTGCGGGATCGTAACGAAACTTGGCATGAAGGTACATGTTGGGGAGATATGCAAATGATTAGAAACGTAGCGTGATTGCACATTACGTATAGCCGGTAGAGGGCGTTTAATGTCGTTCTCCGTGGAGTATAAAACAGGTAACCAAAGCTTGTTTGAGTGTGCTGAATCGTTTACAAGGAAAGCGCTGAGGTAGACATGCCATTACGCCGTTTTCGAAGACAATATAAGCAGCTGTCGCAGTTTGAGAGGGGGAAAATCATCGGCATGATGGAAGCTGGGAGGTCAGCTAGGCGAGAAGCTCGTCCATTAGGCCACTCTGATTGTATCGTGAGGAGGTGTTGGGACCAGTGGATCCGAGAGATGTCATTTATACGAAGACCAGGCTCAGGACGCCCTCGACAGACCAGTCGTCGAGAAGACCGCCACATCGTAAGAAATGCGCGCGTACAGCCGACTGTTTTACAGGGCCCCCTCGCACCTTGACTAGGGGGCCCTGTATCTTCTCGAACCATACGAAGGCGCCTGCTGAAGGACATTTGGGATCCCGGTGTCCATCACGTGTGCTACCCTTGACGCCCACCCATCGACGCCCCCGTTTGGAGTGGTGCCGCGCACGAGGAAACTGGACTGCAGCGGATTGGAACCAGGTCGTCTTTAGCGACGAATCCAGATTCAATCTCAGCAGTGGTGACAATCGAGTTCATGTGGAGAGACTCCGTAGTGAACGCCTCAATCCTGCCTTCGCTTTACAGCGACACACCGCTCCCACAGTTGGTGTGATGGTATGGGCCGCCATTGCCTACAATACACGATCAGCCCTAGTATTTATCTATGGCACCATGACAGTCCAGCGGTATGTCCATGACATCCTGCAACCATATGTGTTGCCACTCATGCAGTGGCTCCTAGGAGCCGTTTTTCAACAAGACAATGCTCGGCCGCCTCACACGGCAAGGGTGTCACAAGACTGTCTCCGCACTGTTTCTACCCTTCCTTGGTCTGCCCGATCCCCAGATTTGTCTCCAATCGAGCATATCTGGGATCATTTGGGATGGCGAGTTGGGCATCCCACGAGTTTGAATGAACTAGAGACAAGGTTACAGCAAATATGGAACGAAATGTCTCAAGACATACAGAACTTGTATGCCTCAATGCCCGATCGTATCGCATCGTGCATTCGCGCTAGAGGGGGTTCAACAGGGTATTAAATCCTCCATTATTTTGCCTTTTTCTCTGAAATAAATTATCCTTTTTTTTTTATTTTCTAATCATTTACTTATATCAAAGTAGTCATTACGTATGCAAAATTTCGTTTCATTTTGACACCTCTTTCTTGGTGCACTAATTTTTTTTTTCCATGAGTGTATAAATGAAGACAGTATTAGATGGCTTTAATAATATGGTTAGGCAAAATGACATTAAGTGAATTATTTCCAGCGCATCTCTCCTCATATTATATATATAATAGCACTAAATAAAACCTTTGGATGAAATGATTTTGATGTGAATATATAGGATTGCAGAAACCTATACACAACCCAATGACACTTTACATTTAAGTGCAAAAACCATTTTTCATCTGCTGCTACAATTCGTTTGAAAAACGACTTAATTTTGTATTGGGAAAAGAGGGGGAAGTACAAGTTGCGATTCATCGATTTAATAGAACTGTAGAACCCAGCGATCCAACTTTCGAGGAAACCCAACGCTTTCCAGCTGTGCTTTGACTGCTGTCAGGTAAATATTGAAAGCTTCGGCTAGTTCTATCATGATTTAATTCTGGTTGTTTTCTTCTGACTTAAGAGCATTTTCAACTAAAAACGTTCACTCCTTGTCTCTGATCTTAAAAACTTCTGTCTCCTTCCAAGAATTTTCAAAACCATCTACGAGAAATTGTATATTAAGATCTCACTGGGAATCACAATACAAAAATTATGGGTGACAAAACTCGTAGTTTTGAACCACGTTGAAGTGATGTGGTTGACATCTGAACAAGAGCCCTACCTCCCAAACTTCCACGCCAACATGCAGTGGTGTAACGGAGAGGATTAGGGCCCCCCTGCAAAGTCAGGTTTTGGGCCCCTAGAACCCTGCCCCTCTCCGCAATATGCGGAGGTATACGTTACGCCACTGGTATACGTTACGCCATGAAAACTTTGAACCTCGGAAGCCTTAACGTGCATCAACCCCAATACACGGAGTGTCCTTAGTGGCATCTGAACTCGACAAAAAGAACACTAACCGTGAGTTCCCCACTATGATTATTCGGTTACCGTGGTCAAAACCATCCATGACTTGTGTTATCGTCAATTTCTTTTTCTGCATAATCGTGACGTATACTACGGCTGTGTATACCTATATAAACTCGTACAACAAACATACACTTTACATTTACTTATGTTGCACGGTTTCAGATGTTTTTAAATGCTCTGCGCTATCAAAAATTCCGTGCATTTATATGCTGGGGAGGAGGGGCAAATGATTCCAGTCATACAATGACAGTTCAAATGGAAATTTGCATCCCCAGTAATGGATAAAAATTTTTGCGTATACCTCATTATAATATTCAAGTGTGCCAGCTTAAATTTAGACAAACGCATTCATTATAAATTCTGCATGATTATTGCATGCTCAAACAAAAATTCTGTATGATTACTTTTTTGCTCCTCCATTTTTTTAAATAATTTTATATCAGTTCTGATACTTCATCTGTAGGTCTTATTCGAATTATTTAGAAATACGGGGGGATTCGTAAGTTGTAGCGTAATAGAGAACATTTGGACCCCCCTGCAAAGTCAGATTTTGAGTCCTCAAGTTGGATTTTACAGAGGGTATGTATTTGGCAGCAATCAGGCTTTGGGGCCCCCTAGAAACCTGGGCCTCCCACAATGCAGGGGTTACGATACGCCACTGTTCATAAGGAAGTATACACTTTCCAGATACAGCAAAACAGTGACAATCAAAGACAAGCACCATCTCAGAAAAAAGTAAGGTAGTTAGTACTCTTAAAGTTTGTGCCACGCCCCTGACGAAAGTGATGCAAGCAATAGTATGCGTTTCATGTGACTAGCCAGTCAAAATGGCAACGTATGCAGTGGAAACGGCCTTTTTTTGTTCTTGAATTTAATAGAATGCTACGGAGGCCACTTTTTTGGAAATGTTAACTCTTTGGTAGATACCACAAGTGCATGACAACATTGAAAACTGAATTTGTTGTAAATTAAATGTTAAATGAATAGATGGCGCTGCAAGTCATCTGAGAGAAATATTTTATTTGGTTTGTAGAGTACGAGTTATGTAATGTTCTTTGCGCTGTAAACATGCCTTCTATGTATGTAGTCCAATAAACCAAAATGCCTAAAAGATTGACTGAATTAATAGAATAAAAAATTATTATAACTAGAAATATAATCATCTTACTGACCATGGAATTAAGGAATCAGGAATTATAATACCGTTCTCCACACAATGGACTAAATTCATGATGGTCACATGATAATGGCAATCACGTGTTTTGCATTGATTAAAAATTGACATACTAGTTGTTCAACTTGTAAAGTTTAGATTACATTTAAAATTTGATATGATTGAGAGTAAAAGAGTTCACGTGTTAAAATTCTTCAAACAGTTTTCAAAATTAAAAAAAAAATACTTACATAATACGAATACTTTTAAATTAATTGCATTTCATTTAACTATGTGCATTATTATATCGTTGACAAATATGTACTTTCTAAAAGAAAGTTTCTGCAAAAAACAAAAGTCGGCAGCTGTAAAGCACATGAACTAATTGGCTGGAAGCGCGTGATTATACTTATATGATACAATTATGACGTCGCATTAATTTATGAACTGATTGGCCGAAAACACGTGGCTCAGTTATCATGTGACTAATGACGTCACATGAATTTAGTCCATTGGATGGTGCACTACCGCAATGATCGGAACGTGTGCGAAATTTCCTTGATAAACATCTCCCTCACCGATGGATTGGACGAGTTGCAAACGACAACATGCGACTCGTCCAATGGTCAACCAGAAATCCTGACTTAACACTTTGTGATTTCTTCCTTGGGGGTAAGTAAAGGACAAAATATTCGTCCTTTTCTTTCCTGTTGATATAGCGGAGCTGAAACAGCGTATTATAACGCTTCCGATAGATTTGATTCAGATACCCCTTAACACGCGTTTGGACGGAAATGAATTGCCGGCTCGATGTGTGTCATGTGACTCAGGGTTCGCACTTTAAACATCTGTGACTGTCTCTAACAAAACTTTCAATAATCCCATACAATTTCGTTTTACAAGTAGCATACAACATCTTAAATTGTTCTTAATTTACAGTGCACTGAAACTGTATACTTCTTTATGAATCACTCTGTTTCTAAAATCGGAGGAAATATATTATCAAACAAAAATTTTCGTTACATTTCACTCTTTCACACATGCATGTTATTTTCAAAATTAAAATATCCTAGACTTTTGATGATAATAGAGAAATATTCTATAGGGCTAACATTACGCTAATAAATTTAAAATTACTGATAGAAGGATCTTAAAGTACTTATAACCTTTAAAAAGTTTAACAACTAGTTTTGTAACAAATTATGGGGCATTTACTTGCTTGTGAAACAAGTGTTAATTGTTTTAAAAAATATTCATCGTAAAACCTGTGTTATGTGAAATTACCACAAACTTTACGTTTATTGCTTTAAAAATAGTTACTCACGCATCAGATCTTTTTAAAATTTTGTGAGTGTATTGCAGATATTTTTGTGCTTCCATTAAAAACAGTTGCCTATTGAATTATTTTCTGTATAATGTATGTTCTAATACTTTAAAAAAAAGAAATTATATATAAAGATACTGAAGTTCGTGTATTTTATAGTTAAATCATGTAAAGATTGATTTTCTTTAGTAAAAATATATTATTACTCATAGGGAAAGTACCAGACAAAATTGCGTAGTTAAGCCTTTAGAGCAGTGATTCCCAAAGTGGTTTATATAGACCCCTAGGGGTCTATGACGACCTGCAAGGGGTCCACGTCAGGGAAGAAATAATTTGGGGGTCCATGAGGTGTAAATGGGGGTCTACGATGGTGTCTCTCATTAAACCAGATCATGACTTTAATTTTAAAAGAAATTTAATCCAGTGGAAACTAGACTTACCTATTTAATTGATTTATTTATATATATTAAACTTAACAAGATTAGTTTGCAGTTACAAGGTGGAAACATAAATTTTATTAAAACAAGAACCACGTTTTAGGCTTTCTTGTGCCAAAATTAAGCTAAAGGAGTATAAGATTGGACGTCGCAAATTTTCCCAGTTTCTCAATTGTCACAGACAATCTGCCAGGAAAAAGTCTTTTTAACCTACGTTTAACATTTAAATGTCCTTTTTTTTAGATTTTGAAACTAGATTTGAAAATGTTTTGACTATCGTAGTACCGTGGTAGGAAATGAATTCATATAGCCACTTTGAAATATAAAATGTCAGATTACAGGAATTAGGCACTAACGAATATCTTAAAGTAAAGTTTAGAACCGGATGTCAACAACTGTGGCTTTAAAAAGACCTACCTGCTTTTTATTCCATATTATGGAGTATCATGAGAAAGTTTTTAACAGTTTTTCCGATTGAGATGGAGTTTCAGTGCCCGTGCCAATCTCCAAAACAAAAAAACAAAAAAAAAGAAAGAAAAGACTAGACACTATTAACCGAGGAAATATTTAGGGTTAAACTTGACAAGATTGATGCCAAATGTTGAAAATTTGTTATTTCCTCCCCAGATTCATCCCTCCCACTGAAAGCATTTGTTTGTTGCTAAGTTATTTTATGCCTTAATTAAACTTTAATTAAATTAAATTTTAATTTAATTAATGAATATGTGTTTTCTTAAGTTTTAAACACTATACTTCACTACAGTTAAAATTTTAAATATTTTAAAGTAAGTAGCACTATATCTGTTGTCAAAAACACATTTAAGTGGATGAATTTACAAAAAAAATAATATTAGGTAAGTAGGGGTCTACCCCAAACCGAAAAACCTGTCAAGGAGTCTATGAGGCAAAAAAGTTAGGGAACCTCTGCTTTAGAGGAAAAATTTTCAGGGAACTTTTTAAATTGTTTCCTATGCTTAAGATAAAAAGAAATTGAAATATTTCAAATTAAATTAATAGAATTCATGAAAAGTGGTTTTTCTGAAATTTCGAAAACAGCAAATTAATGAAAAAAAATTATTAATAATACCAAAATTAGGTATGTTAGAGATGTCAAAGAGCCTAAAAGAGAATTCGAAAACATTGACATTTCGAAAACGGCAACTAAAAAACAATAAATCGGCACATTAGTTGTCTCAGAATTGAACATAAAAAGAAATAATTAAATATGAATTATTCATTAAAATAGGTACTTAGCTTAAGAAGAATAAAATATATGAATTTTTATATTTGAATATGTAAGCAGAACCATTTGTCCCAACAATGGATGATAATCAACAACTCAGGTACGCGGAATTATTTGCAGGCCAGGAGGTTAAACGAACACCATTTTTCTTTTCTTTCTTTTTTTGTTTTCTTCTATCTTTTCCTATTGAAACCACTTCAGTTTAGCATAATTTCTTTCTTAATACGGTCTATTAAGTCTTAGCAAACTAGTTTTGAAGTGCACCTGTTATTTCAAGGTTACCACACCTGCGTTCAATGTCTATCGTATATTCCGAACATTTAGATTACTGAAAACAATGAAGCTTTTGTAAAATTATACTATCGATGTTCGGCAAACAGTTATTTATTCATTTATTTATTTATTTTTTTGTGATTAATGTATTTTAAAATATTTACAGTACGTCTTGTTATTATGAAGCAATGTAATAAAAATAAAACACAAAATTCAGAATACATTTCCATACTTTAGTGCAACATATTGCATTAGCACTTGTTAAAGATTAAATTTGATTAACATCAGATAATAGGATCTGAATTTTTTTTAAATGCCTTGATTTTAATGTAAGAGAATTCACAGGTATACAAACGCATACATTTATTTATACACATACATTTGCAGGTATCAAACACATGCATTTGTGTGTGTGTGTGTTTTGACATGTTATCCTAAAATTTCATAAATAGTTATTATATGGATTATTGCATTCCATCATTTAACAGATATAAAAATTATTCGTCGTTAAGAATTAAAAACTAAACATAGAGCATTTTTATACATAAAAAAAGGAAATTAATCCGAATAGAAATTAGAAATTCGTTTAAATGCACTTCTATCGTTCCATTCTTCTAATTATTGATGGGAAAAAAATGATTTAAAAATAGAACTTTTTTTACCCAAGGCAAATCTTGTTTATCAAGCTTTTCTCAATAAATTTGCCTTAAGAAAATTGAGTATTTGGGCGATTAAATTTTCAATTTCATAACTAGTTGTCACAACAAATTCTGCTTGAGTTGTACAGTTGTTTAAAAAAACCCTTTGTTGAGATATAAGGCCTATTTTCTATACCACTATGTATTGTCTTTATGATTCTTTCCTAGATACATATAAAATTTGGGAGCCTGTTTTGGGCATGATGCCTTTTCAATTACGTTGTTTGAAGGATATTAGGAATATGATAAATTTAACCAAATATCTCACCTCAGTCACCTCAGTTCACCTCAAAGAAAAAAAATAATCTTTTTTTATCTTTTTTTATTGAATCAATATTTTTCTTTTTTCTCCTTTATTGAAACGCAGAATTCATGCTGGAATGAAAAGTTTTCAAAATACACTCTGAAATTTGTTTAAGGAAGTCGTTAAATCCCGAAAAAATTTCGTTATATGAAAAAAGCATTAAATAGAGAATCGTCTTTTAATGTACACTCATTGCCATGAAAATTTATGCACGAAGAAAGAGTTGTCAGAATAAAATAAAATTTTACCTACGTAAATACAATATTGATGAAAGTGATTACATTATGAAAGCAAAATGATTATTTGTTGTTAAAAAAATTACAAATGAATGGTAGTTTTAATACTCTGATGGACCACCTGTAACGTGAATGTATGATGTGATACCGTCGGGCATTGCGACGTAAAAGTCCTGAATGACAGTTGCTGTAAATGCACCTCTTTGTCGATCAAACTCGTAGGCTGTGTCCAATTTGCTTCCTAAAGCATCCCAGACATGCTCGATCGGTGACAAATCTAAAGATCGAGTTGGCCAGGGAAGGGAAGAAATGAAGTGGAGGTAGGTCTGTGGAACCCTTTCTGTGTGTGGGTGAGCATTGTCCTGGTGAAAAACGGCTCCTAAGAGCCCTGCCATGAGTGGCAGCACATGTGACTGAAGAATTTCATGAATATACCTCTGGGCTGCCATGGTGTCATGAATCAATATTAGGGGTGACCGTGTATCGTAAGAGATGGCATCTTTTACCACCACACCAGTTATGGGAGCAGTGGGCTGCTGCAAAGCGAAGACTGGATTGAGACCTTCACCATGGAACCTCCACACACACGATAGTCATCACTGCCCAAATTGAATCCGATTTCTTCGCTGAGTACAACCTGATTCCATTCGTTTGCAATGCAATCCCTTCGAGCGCGACACCACTCCAAATGGAGGCAACGGTGAGTGGATAACGATGGCAGTACATGCAATGGGGGGGAGGGCCATGATAGCAACTGCCTTTCAACCAGGCACCTTACGATGGTATGGAGTGACACAGAGCTTCGTAGGGAAGGTGCTGCCTGTATATGGATGGCGGACAAAGAGACAATGAACGCTATACGTAAGTGACATGTGATGTGACGGTCTTCTCGAATGTTGGTCTGTCAAGGGCATCCTAAGTCTGGTCCTAGTGTAATATAGATCTTTCTCTTCTCTACTAGTCCCAACACCTCCTCACAGTAAATTCAGAGCGGCCTGGGTGACGAACTACTCACCAAGCGGACCACTTAATTTCTATCATCTATTTGGTTCTTCACCTCTCGAACTCTGACAGCTGTTCATATTGTCTCCGACAGCGGCTTAATGACATCTCTAGTTAAAAAGCATCCTTCTTCAGCAGATTAAATACACGCAAACAAGCTCTGCTTACCTGTTTTAAAATCCAAGGAAAATGAAGTTTAACGCCCTCTGGTCGCATTTCGCATGGTGCAATCATATCTAATCATTTACATACCTGCCTGACACGTACCTTCATGCCAAAGTTTCGTAACAATCCCAATCTTATTTCTTGGTGTACGAATTTCTATGGCAATGAATGTACATTATATTCTTGCTTTCAGGAAAAAGTTCGTAAAATAGAGGTTCGTAAAATGGAGATTTAACTGTAACGTGTATACTTCTTTAAAAAACATTACAGAACAGAGCATATAAATCGAAATATCAATACCCACTTTATTTCTTCATTCAGTTTGCAGTAATATATACAATCTCGAACCATCTTGCTCACTGGCGTAGCTTGGTCTGAGTGGACCCTGTATCAAAATTCCTTCGGGACCCATTTTGGTAAAAAAAAAATGATCGCATTAATAAAATTTATTTGAAAGTGTCAAAATATTACATATGTCTGGGTCCCAGTAGATTATAGGACCCGTATTATTGATACGGTGGTAGCTACGCCCCTGGTCTTGCCGTAAGATTAAGCCAAAGGTTGTCAACTTCTTTTGCTTGTAACTCCCCCATCCCGAGTCCTAACTTTAAGAATGTGAACCGCCATACACATGCAAATGAAATATTTATTTCTAAGATAGTAAAAGCTGTGATAATTAAAAAGGTAAGCATTTCTTAAACGGAATATTTATTGGGTTATTGAAAGTAATTTTAAGAAGCAATTCCAATAAATTATAAAAAATGTTAATTATAAATTTTGATGAAACACAAACATCTTTTGCCTTCCAGAAGCAATAATTACAGATAAGCATACTACTTCAAACAATACAAATTTAATCCTAAGAGAATTAAATACGATTTAATAATAAAATTCTTTTGTCTGATGTTTTGATATTAGCATATTAACATTTTCTTCAAATACTGAGAGTCAAATGATCACCTCTTTTCCTATGACAAGTCGAATACGAATTTTTTAACTGTGTGTATGACTAAAGCGCAATAAAACCGATTTCACCTTAATGATATCATTTATTCTGGGCCTATTCATAGATAGCCGCTTAAATTACAAAAAACACATCGACGGTCTTGCAGATAAATTCTGGGGTAGCATTCATTTAGCCATCTCCTTAATTGGGAGGTCACCTCTATCTCTGGAAAATAAAGTTATACTCTACAGGCAAATTTTGCGCTCAGTAATCACCTATGCTGCTCCCATCTGGGGGGCAGCAGCCACCACTCACATGAAGAGAATTCAAATTATTCAAAATAAACTTCTTCGCATCATAACTAACGCGTACCTTGGTACGTTAGAAACGATGATACACAACGATCTACACATGGAGCCGATTTCTAATTACATCACTAAACTATCTAGAAATGTTTTTAAATCTATTGAAACTCATGATAATCTAATTATTAGAGCACAAACACTGTTCACTTATCACAACACCCTAAAATTAACTACGCATGCTCATCGACGAAGTGGAGAAACCCTCTCCGCCCCCCATAACCAACAAAAACATCCTTTAAACACGTAAACAACACAGTCAGCTTCTGCGTCGCATCTTAGATTGGGTCAGAAGGGGTAAACTGTCACCCGTGCTGATTGATTACCTCAATAATCCCACTCTCCTTCCTGCCGCTTCATCTCTTCGAACCCGCCGGCGCGTCTGCCTCGTTGGACCGCCTGACTTTGGGTTACGCAATACCCTCCCCGCTTGTGCTGGAGCCTCTTGATTTGTTATTGTTCTATTCATGGCCTATCGTTTTCGTCCATTCTACTGGGTAAAAGCGCCAGCAGCGCTGTCACCCGCGTCAGTCTAATTTTAGTAGATACCATTTACTCATTCTAAAATGAAACAACTGCCTCTGACTGGCTGCTTTTAGATAAGTTGGTGCTAAAGTATGGATTTCTTCTTAAAAGGTTTGTCATGGATAGAATTTGATTTTATAGTTAATTAAAGAAGGTTCCAGAAATATAATTAACTACGAGTTTCTGGACTGTTCAATACCATTAGTTTTATTATTAAATAGTTTAGTAATAACTTATCATAAGCCCTCTCAAATTAGTTAATAATTTAAATACTTGAAATATATTTTTCTCGTGGACCTTCTTAAAGCTTCTATGGACCTGGTTGAAAAACGCTATAGACAAACTGTGCACAACTAACGAAATATACGACGTATAGAGTGGTGCGCAACTGCAACACTGGTGTAGCTAGCTCCGAGGAAGCCATGTATCAAAATTCGTTCAGGGCCCTTTTTTAGATTTGCGAACCCTCTTAGTGGGTCTGTAGTTACACATCTTGAGGCCCCGTAGCTTGGGGGCTCCGTATTATTGATACAGCTGATACGACGGTAGCTACGGCCCTGAACTGCACTCATAGTTCTCTGATAAGAATAGTAAAATAAATTATGTGCGTATGCAGCGGCTTAGTTACCGCCGTATCAATGATACGGGGCCTCCAGTCTACAGGGTAAAACAATTGTAAAATTTAGATGCTTTCAAATAAGTTTTATTATTTGAAAAAGGGCCCCCATTCAATTTTGATACAGGACCCACTCAAGACCAGCTACGCCAGTGTGCGTATGTCTCATGGGCACACTCATACTTGTTTTAGATTGCATCTGGCCCGCAGATACCAGTACTCAAATTACACAAGGGTTGCAAGCAATTTACATCTTAATTTGAACCACAATCACATTAGGGATGACACTTGGATACATATTTTGCTCATCAAACTTCCACACCATGAGAGAATGTTGAATCTAGTTCAAATGAAAGCAAAAACTGCAGTTAAAAACTACAGAACGTGCCTTACTTGCGTGTGTTTTTCTTGTTAATGTTCTAAGAGAAATCATTTTAACGTTTTTATATACTATCGAAATATGAATAAAAAAAAGGGCCTGAAAGACACACAAACTCTGAATATTTTAAACTTAACAGCTGGAGAATTTTACGATAACAGCAAGGTAAATAAGAAATATTTTAGGCTAAATATTATTTGATTTTTTTACCGATTTCCTTCAAATTAATCGTTTGTTAATTTGCGTCACCCTGTAACCCTTTTAAAACAATAATGCAACTTCATGAAGTCTGAAAGATCACTTATCTCTTGTAGAAAACAGTAAAGAGATAACTTTTCTGGAATTTTAATAATCCTGCTCTTTTTTAAAAGCGCCATTTAGGAAGCCCGCATAGAAAACAAAATTTTACCCCAAAATAATGTTCCTTTAATCACAATGTATATTACAAGTTTCTTTTCCAATCTTTAATAAAGAACAACATTTTTAAAATTCGTTTATGTTCCAAGAAGGATTTTTGTGCTATCTTAAAGAATATCCTCCAGCAGTAAGAAAGAGAAGCTTAATTATGCACTAAGGCAATTATTTGGTTTTATATTCATTCTAATATTTCATTCTTAGTCGCCTCGGTGGTTTAAAGGTATAGCGAGCGCACTTCGTAAGCCTACGGTTGCAGGTTCAATCCCGGCTGGAGTCGATAAGATTTTCTGGATGCGAAAATCGTAGGCAAGTACGTTATATGATTATGTGGCATGTAAAAGATCCCTTGAGTATCAGTTTGGCTCTGGTACGCAGCATCCGACAAGAGCTTGAATTATAATTAATTCAAGCGTCCAAAATTAGTAGAGAGAGTCGCCGCACCAGATGTTACCACCATGCAATGGCTTTCACATTTGGGAACTTAACGCATCTGCAAATGCTTGTCTACCAACATCCAGCCCATTTGATAAGGAAAAAAAAGAAAGTATTATAATTCAAGGATGAAATTACTTTATCAAGTTTTTTTTAAAATCCTTATTTATTCAGGCCACATGAAATACGGACCAGCACATTAAGGGGGAAAAATCATTTCACTTATAGAAAAAAATTTGATATCTTCTTACATGTAGATAGATTCCTTAAAAATATACAAGATTACTTATATTTATTCCATATGGTAGTTGTTGCAGGAATTTAGTGAATAAAATAATTAAAATATTTTTTTTATAATTTAAAGTAAGTAAATATATGCTACTATTCAAAATTCTTGTAAATTATATGGAATAAAATTTATATGAATTTGTTACTGAATGGTTTAACATACCTTGCTGAAATGATACATAGATTGCTAAAAAAATTAGAGATTTTTCCCCATATTTTCATATGAAAGCGAAATTAGTGGTACAATTAGCTCAATAAAAATATATAAATACTAATCAAATGATATAAAACAAATTTACTTTATTTTATTTTACTTTATTTATTTTAATCAAATATTAAAATTAATATTGGTATTTTGAATAAAGATTCAATTGTTTGTTGTGCTATCTCCTGAACTTTATTGTTGATATTGTGTACTTGAATATTATATGTAAAAGTTGCTAAAAATTTTTTAATTTGACAACAATTGTGACTTGCTATGACATTTTTAAACATACAAATTACAAAAGACAGATAAAATAATCGTAAAATTACTTATATAGATAAGCATACTCTATATAATTACTTATATAGAGAGAGACAAGCACTGTTAATTACTTATAATTTTTATTTACAAACAATTTAATATACATTGCACGTAATTCATTGCAATTCATATATTACACATAATGAATTTTTTACACACTACATTCCTTAATTAAACTCTCTAAAATTATATACAAATTTATTAAACATAGAAAAATACAATAAATGATTATTCCAATAAAAACAATCATATATGAAATTTAGATATTCTGTTTTCTGATTAGTAACTTATTTTGAGTGTTTATACGTTGATTCAATTTGCACAATTAACATAAAGCATATTAAAATCTAATTGAGTTATAATTTTTTAGATTAAAATTAACATTTTTTCAACAAAGTAAATGAACAAATTCAGACATATTTCATCTTTCATTAGAAAATTGATCACTATCGAAAGCAAATAGTATATAAAAACATTATAAAAAGTAATACCTTAAACATTAAATATTGAGAAATAATCAGAAAATTAAACATGTATTCACAAATCATTATTTCTAAATTTCAGTCACAAGAATTTTTTTAAAGTAGTATTCAAAACAAATATTTACAGTTTTATAATCAGATCAACTTTTCTATAAATCCAAGATTATTGCTTGTGCTGTATTCAATATATTTTTCTAAATACTGCAGTTAAAATAAATCAGCTTACTTTAAAATTACTCGATTATAGATTTTAATAAAATATCTCCTACTCAACTATTTAAAATTTTCATTTGCTATTATTTAACAAAAACATGTAAAACATTCAGATATAAGACAAATATTTATGTATACACATCATAAACTAGTACACAATAATAGTATCACAAAGTCCATTTGGCACAAAATTTTTGTTAAGTCATTTGAAAAAATCTAATGTTTTCCTTTTTTTCACAAGGAGCTGTCAAATCTTATTTTTTTAAGTCTCAATTTAACAATAAATTGATAAAAATATTATAAATATTTACTCTTTTTTTCATCATTCTTTAGTTTATTATTCTTATCCTCTTATTTTTCAATTCATATAACATTGCAAATGTTTTTAGCAGGTTTAATATGCTTTACATACAAATGCCTTAAAGTATATTTTTCTATTACAAAAATAAAATACATCAAGCAATATGATACACAATAACCATCTTTTAGTTATTTTCATAAAACCATATTGCACATATGAATGTGTATATATATTTAAATTGAAAATTCAGTAAACTTTAAGAAAATAATGTAATAGGGTAAATTATGCCTAATAAAGGAAGTATTACATTTCTCTGGTTTAGATGAGTAAAATATTCCTAAAAAAATACATTTTTAAAAATACAATATCTAAGTATCAGAAATTATACGTTTAGCAATATAATATTTAAATACAGGTTAATTTGTGCTTCATAATTAGGGAAATCTCTTAAATATTTTCATTAAAATTCAGGATCAGGTACTAACTGCATAAATACATTACACATCATTTTATACATAATGGTTATGTTTCAATAAGAATGAGCAATAATTTTTCATCAGAAAAAAAATTAAATAAGAACAGTGTATTCACTATTTTTCTCCAAAACAGCTTCTATTTTTTTGACTAGTTCTTCGAACCTTGGTCTCGATCTTGGATACTTGTGCCAGCAAGCATACATGATGTCATACCTTAAGACATAATTTTTCAATAGTTTATTATCAAGTCCCAAATAAAACTAGGAAAAAGATATTTATTACTGTATTTAATAATTTGATTAATTAAAATTAACAACCAACAAATACGCTTAAACATTTTAAAATCATATACATACCATTCTTTATTACAATGTGGTTGTTCTAATCTGTAACCCAGTTTTAGGAACTGCAGGACATTAGAATTTTTTATTTCAGGATAAGGCTCTTTTCCAAGCTTAAATACTTCCCACATGAAAACTCCAAATGACCAACTAAAAATAAAAAAACCTTCAATCAAGAATAATAAATATAAATTTATATTGTAATAAAAAAACCAACTTTAAGTAATATAAAATATATAAGTATTAAAAACCAGTGTGTTCCATGTACGAACAAAACATTGTTGATTATGTAAAATAAAATATTCAAGAAATTCAAATTAATATAATTGAATATGTGAGAAGCCAGTAGCATATTTATCAAGGTTATCATAAGAATATTTATATATATCTGAATGCTAAGAATTTTTATATAACTTTCCAAAAACAGTTCATGCTATTTTTATATATTAAACAGTGAATGTGGGTTATTTGTTGTGTGGTATATATGGTTTTGAATTAGGTTTCTCCATTCCTTTTACTAGCAACAAATCTTGTAAATATATTCTGAAAGCTGATATGCACCCTATGCTCAGATATAAAATATCATTCTAATCTCCATTTGTTAATACAAGTATACAGATGCTGTTCCTTTAGTCAAAAAATTCAGATTATATAAAAAGTTGTTGCTAACTTTCTATGAACAAACCTCTAAAAGACTTCAACATTAGAAGTTTTATAGCAACAGAACATTGGAAGAGAGCCTGATTAGTTGTGTTTAGAACATGTTTCTACCCTTTTGTAATTACATAGCCCATTTTTGGTTGCGAGGCATACAAAATCATTGCTATAGGTGCTTCAATATTTACTTACAACTTCTATCTCGTTATGCTTTTACTGTAATAAGTTAACAACTACCAATAACTATTCATGCATTGCCTTTTATGGATCTGTGATGTACTAACTATCACTTCTTATTTTTTTAGCCATTTATTTTTGAATCCTTATTTGATTACATTCATATAATTCATTGGTGTATTAACAATGAATACTATAAGCATTGTTTATTGAAAGACTTCACAGCAAAAGAATTTATAGATATTAAAAGTTCATATAATATTGAATAATTGTTTCAAAGCAGCTTAATAGTAGAAATGCTATAAACATAAGGTATCATTAACACTTTTCTTTATTTAGATTCAAAATTGATTAGTTGATACCAATTGCTTCAATATATCATTGAACTGCTGAGTCATGAATTCATACATAGAGAAAGATATAGTATTTTTAGTTAGTGATAAAGAAAATAAAAAATTCAGCTCCCTTTTAAAAACTTTCATTAGTTATTTTTACAAAATTCTAAACGGTTAATTTTAGAAAATATGCATTTTTGGAGAAAATGTCACCCTTTTTTTTTAAACAATCAAATATAAAATTATGTACACATCAGTAAAAGTACTAAATTTCTGCTTTTCGATTGCTTCAGGAGCCATCCACTTGATAGGTAACTTTTTCTGAGTTTCAGTTGCATAATATTGTGTTTCATAGACATCTTTTGAAAGTCCAAAGTCTGCAATTTTCACTCTTCTATCATCAAACAGCAATATATTTCGAGCTGCTATGTCCCTATGAATCAACTTCAATGATGATATGTACTCCTGATATAAATTAAGAAAAACAAAATTCACAAACAGAGAAATTCAAAATTAGGTTTCTTGAAAAATGAACAGCTATTACTTTAACGCAAAAAGAGGAAAACTTCAAGCAAATTCACTCAAATGGCATTTAACAAAATCTCATACTCAAAAAATTTTAATTAAAATTTATTTTGATCAGAAATTTAATATAAAAGGAAATTATTATAGTTTGAGTATCAAACATAAAAACAGTAAGCAAAACAAGTGATTTTAATATCTAACACTGAATAAACATAAGGCTCTTAGAAGTTTAGCATTTATCTGTTAAATCTTACAGATCAAATAATCAATTTAAAAGTATTTCCAAAAATATAAAATTTAGAAGGGAAGATTTAAACTATTAAAAACTTTTCAACTTTACCCTTTTAGCCATATAAACCTCGTAGAGCAATCATCATACTTTTTATAGTTTTGTTCTGCTTTACAGAGAATTTCTTAATTTTATTTTGCAAAACTAAATAAATTAATAACAAAAATAAATTGTTTTACACAGTAGTTTCACTTTCATCATATTTTATCAGATTTTCTACCATTTTATATTACTTATAACTAAGACTCAACACTTTTTCTTAATAAATATTTCTTTGGTAGATTAAGACATTTTTTTACAATTAGTTTGACATGAAATTTTAACTTTCCTATATTTAGTCACTTACTTTCAATTGAAAAATTATTTTAATAGCGAACAGCAATATGAAAAAAAAATCTTTTTGGCATGTTGAAAAAATTTTATTAATATGACAAACATTAAGGTTTCACAACTATGATTTTTAAAAGATTGTAAATCTTACTCTAAAATAATTTAAGATATTTTTAAATCTGAGCATACAATAATAAGTATTTTATTGGAGTAATTACAAAAGAGTATTGATTATGAATAGCAATAAAAATATGATTTAGCCTTACCATTCCTTGTGCTACTTGATAAATATATGATGAGAGTCTAATTGCGTGACCTCTTCCTATAAAAATTTTTTTCTTGAACTTCATGATATGCAAGTAAATATACGTACTTTTTAAACAAACACTTAGCTTAAATAATGTAAAAATTACAAAATATGTTCAATTTAAAACATCAATTATGTTTCAAAATAAATAAATATCTGAATTTGACGTTTAATATCCATTTTAAGGCTTTATTACCATAATTTATCAATCATTTTATAATACAATTCCTAATAACATTTTTCTTTTCATGATCTCATTAATTTTATACATCATCAAAATCTAAAGATGTATTTTTTTTTCCTACTGCACTTCCCTTCTGTGAATTGAGTTAAAACTAAATCTAATGAAATAATATTAAAAGCAATTGGGATATAATTTTTCAAAAAACAATGAATATATTTGACACACGTGTATTTAACTTCCAACTTGAAATTTATAAATTTAGATATTTCATTGTTTTTTCAGATTCTAGTGTGTCATATTATAATAAATTGATTATTCTAATGTTTACACTCAATTGCCATGATATAAGTATAAGGAAACTACATACACGAAAAGCTACTTTTTCATTTGTTTATTGAAATTTTAAGAACAAATGACATAATAGCCCATATATATATACATTTTAAAATTAAATTACTGCAATGTAATATTTTTATAATACATAACTATAGTTTCACACACATTACCCCTTTTAACTATAACAATTTCTCAAAACATTATGGAATTAGAAATAATATAAAAAGAGTTTATTTAAATACAATTCTCCTTTTCATTTTTTAAATCAAAAGGGAAGAGAAACATTTTTATAAAATCATTTAGAAAATTTCATTTGATAATTTTGAGTTCATGAGTATAAAAAAAAAATTGGGTTAAAATCCTGGAAAAGGCATGGATATTTGTAAATGTATAAGGCCTGAGTGGTATGGGGGCACTCTAAATATTCATTGAGCCACAAGTCCTCTCAGGAGATTGGTATAAAAAAGATTGGAGGCCCCTGACCACCCTCACGGAGTTCTCCCTCCAATTTGGGGTGAAACTGAGCCAAATGGTACTGTCACTGGCATGGTGCCCAAAGCTGTGGCTTATGACAGGCGTAAAATTAATCCCTTGCCACAATGAACTTTGTAGGCCTTGATCTGGCACCATCAATCATGGGCCATTAGAAACAATAACAAAAACATCTTTAACCAATATAACTTGGAAATTTCAAATTAAGCTAAAGTTTCAAAAAAAAAAAATATATTTTTATAAATAACCCCTATTTAAAAACAATCAATAAATAAAGAGGGGTAAGTTGTTCATAAGGCAGAATTAAGATTTTTCTTTATTCTAACTCTCAAAATTGAATTTTTAATGTTTAAGTATTGAGACATTTCTCAGAAAGATTAAATTAATCTAAATAAAACAACACTTCTTAAGTTGGAATTTCAGAATAGTCTTTTTTTTTTAATAGTCTTAGATATGTTAACCATGTGAAAATCTTCAAATTGTTATTATATGTGTCAATTAATATATAAATGTGCAGATTTTAAAATCTTCATATCACTCAATATTAAATAGATTTTTTTAACATAAGAATAGCTAAATAATTCTTATATCTATAAAAGAGAGGAGAAAAATACTTCATATGTGACAGCAAGTTAAAGAAAAATTAATAAGAAAAACATGTTATTACAAAAGAACTTCATTTCCAATGCATTAATCTAATAAACAGAAAGGCTCTTTAAAATTCTAATAATTTTTATTAAAATATATTCACTTTACCCCAAGCATAACTTCTCGGACGTTCAGAAGGTGGAAGACTCTTCATATACATAAGCTGAAAGAAAGAAATATATCAAGTATGTGGTTGTTGACTATTTTTTTAAAAATTAGTTACACAAGTATTAGTTTAAAAAAATTTTTGTGTGTATGCATGATTTTTTTTATAACATTTTAAATATAACAAAATTTTTCAACTAATTTTTGTAAAAAAATGAGAAGAATCCAATTGAAAGAAATGGTTGAATCACATGACATTGATCAACAAGTAGTGTTCAAAAGTTTTCAATAATTTTCTGATAATTTGTTGCATATGCTATGGTTTTAATAGCCCTAAACTCAAAACTAAGCCTTGACTCTGCTATTTTAGGCAGTCATATATGATGTAGAAAAAATAATTTAAATATATATAATAAGCTGAGATCATGATTTAGGCCTCTTGAGTGAATGAATATTAACGTCGCACTGTTCAGCTACACGGACTTTTGGCGACGGACCACGTAATTTTGAACCATGGTCAAGTGACATGAATGACACCTGAGCTGGCACTCCCCTCTCCTAACTACCACACCAACGGGAGGATGTTTCAGCTCTCGACAGATTTAACGTGCATTGCTGCCCTACACAGCGGGTCTTTAGTGGTACTGGGCTCGAACTCATGACATACCTGCCATGATTTGATACCTTGACCACTGGGCTACCGCAGCCCTTTAGGCCTCTTGAAGATTGAGAATTAAAAAATTTTCTACCCCAATTTTATATATTTGTATCTACTGAAACAACATATTGCCAGATTTTCTGTAAATCCATGCATTTTCTTTAGAAATATTGATTGTTTATAGCACAAATTCTAATAGCAGTTTTACCACATAACTGCTAAAAAATTAAATTCTTAAAAATAGAAACTACTTTTACACATAAAATTATTAAAAATTTTAATTTTTCACATGAATCAACATTAAATAACTAGTTTGTACAAAGGTAATAAATTTTATAATCATACATCAATACAGGTCCAAATGAAAGAAAAATATGTTTTTAACCATATTTAATGTAGTAGTTCAAATAATATCAAATGTAAATTGTTATGCTACTCATTCTAAAAAATAACTTTGCTTTAAGGGAACAATTAATAGAAAATCACATACATCAATATTCACAGAAAATAATTTTTCATTAAAAAATAGGCTTTTCTTTTACCTCCGGTTTTAAACTAACAAGATGAGCATGAAGATTTCCATATTGACAATATTCAAACACCAAATACATTTTTTCAACATGCAAAGTGAAGCCAATAAATCCAACAACATTTTCATGACGACCAATTAGACGCAAAATATCTATTTCATGGAGCATATTACGTCTATTGATAGACTCAGCTATGGATAAAAAATATATATTTTGTATTCCACATGTTTTTAAAATAGGCAATTAAAACATTTAAAAAATTAAAACAGCTTTTGAATATTATAAATGTTTTACTCCATAAGATTGTAGATATCTTTAAAAATTATTCACAACCTTCGGATATAGTTTTATACTATAACATATTTAGTAAACACAATTTACTGCAAGTTGAAGTAAATCGCAATAATTTTTTAACATATTTAAACTAACTGAACAGCACTTTTAATTGATTTTAAAAATAGACCAATGAATATGAAACATTATGTGGTTCCTTGCATAATTAATTAATTAGATGTCCTGATGCACACAAAAAAAACCAAAAAAAAATATTAGTAATGAATCTTTTAATCTATAGTTCAAACAATAGTAATTACTTAAGTTTACATAGTTTTCTAGTTTTAAATACAACAACCTCATGTCTCAGAGACTCATGCAGTCCAACCCATATAATTGCAATAGGTAATTATATTTTAGCAATCATTTTTCATAACAACCATTGTAGTTTTGGGGATTATGCATTTCATAATAATAATAAAACAAAATTTACTAATAGTGAATTCTAATTTTATGATACTGAGTCACCATGAGACATATTGTGCCAAGTATGAAGAAAAAAATTAGGTTCCCAAACAATTTATTTTTTTAATCTAACTTTATATAATAGAAGAAAAAATGTAAATATACTGGAACCCAACATGGGTTTGTAATTAAAGGCATTAAAAGATAAAACTTACTAAAATTATAAAATGTTCAAAATATACAAAATCATGTTGAAATTTAAAAATTGTAGTACATAAATGTTAAAATAATGATTCGTAAGAAAATGTGTAAAACCTTGTAAACAATGTCAAGTATAAAAGCAGTAAGCATCAAAATAATTACTTTGCTTTCTAATTTCTAGTAGGCATCAAAAGAAGAGAATGTTTCGTATCTAAAGGATGCAATTGTGGACAATTATTAACATTTAAGCTACAGATTCATGAAAAAATGCTCAACTGACAGATCTGGAGCACTTAATAGGTCCCCTATAGGCAGTTTTTGAATGTCTAAGCGTTGGACACTTGAAAGAGTGTAAAGTATTTAGAATGCATGCAATATTTAACAGTTAAAATATTCTGTTTCAACTGTCCTCAGTTACTGAGGATAATTGAAAGTTAAAATTAAACATCTTCTCAGGAAAATGGTAGCATATCTTTGAACAATGATTCTTCTGACCTTAATAACATTTTGACTACAAAATTCATTCAGGATTTTTTTTCTTCAAAGGCATACAATTTGTCAATTTAGAAATGACACCACACAAAGAATTTAATTACATATATTAACATTAAGAGGAGAATAAACAAATGTTTTTGCTATCTAGATTACAAAACAAATGTAATTTCAATACATAAATCACTGGATCTCAACTTTTTAATAGACTTTGAGGTTCATCATTTATTTCATAAAGAACCTTGTGAATGATAAAGATTTTGGACATTTCACTGCTCAATAAAGAGAATCTAACAAATCACAAATGAGTTATGACTTTTGAGACTTTTATTGAAAAAAGTGGTTAAAATAGAGCCTTTACCAGGCACAAGAGAAAGATCTATGAAAAAACAGAGATTACCATCTTGATATGCCTCCACTCATCACAAAGTCCAATGAGGGAGACAATCTGCTGAACAACTGACAATTTCCTAACTCATCTAGATTTCACTCAGAATATTGGTATTATGGTGAGAATTCAATGAGAAACCTGAGTAATCTGCAGCATTGCAAACCCTACAGCAATATCTCTTTAGAGAATTCAAAGAAACCTAGCAGTTTTATCAATTGACTGACAAAAGTGGATTCACTCATACTGCCTCTCTACAGCAAAGCATGGACTAAAGGATAAATAAAATGTATCACCATGACATTTTTTCCTACTAATAGGATAGCACACACAGCCCACATATGCAGATTGACAGACCAACAAAATTAGAGTAAAAATATATTAATAAAATTGCTAAGTAGAAAAAATTTACATCCCAAAAGAAATAAGACAAAAAAAAAATACTTTAGTGAGACAAATTTTTAAACTTAAACCATGACAAGTGCTTAATTAATAACCAAGAATATCGTGCAAGTATATCTATGATCTAGACACTAAGTAAAGGGGCCAAAAAGACAAAAAGCAAGGCTGAAAATAAAAGATGTCCAGGAATCCCAAGATTTGTCCAATTGTATTTGCTAAAAAGCAGTAAACTGGATTAGAAGAAAAGATACTGACTAATGGTCAGGTACTCCAGGGTAATAAATCACATTCTTTTAAAGATGGTAAATCCTTGATGGGCTAACAGGTGATTCAAATTCGAAGGCAAAAATCAATTATTTAATATTGTAAGTAATAGTCAGCTTTTTAAAAATTTTAACTGAAATCATTTTTAAGTTTGGAAATACCTATTAGATATGAATAATTATTCACTTTAAAGTGAAAAAGTCTGCCACCTCTAAAATTATGATACTCATCTTGAGTCAGTCTTGTAAATCAGCGGTGTCCAACCCAAATGACCTTTCGGGTCACTTTGGAAAAACATAATATTCTCACGGGCTGCACATAAAAATATGTACCTTTACATCAGATTTGGAAACAAAAAAACATTTATTGGAGTGAAAGTGTAAAACAGAATGAATTATTATTATTTTTTTCATTATTTTTCAAGTAAACAGGCATAGATAATCTAATAATGTTTATATAATATAATAATTGAATGATCAAATAATGTTTAAAATATTATAGTTGCCATTTTCTTGAAAATTACGGTGTTCCTATTGAATTGATCTTTCGTTATTCATTGTCGAAATTTGATATTGCAGTCATTCGCGCGCAAACGATTAAGTATACATTGCCTTTTATCTTAACCGTCCTGAATATTTTTTTTAAAACTTTAAAAACTTCTCAGACTGCCTCTTGCTTTTTGGGCACTCCAAACAGAAAAGGAGGAGGAGAAACGAAAGTTGCACACACAGAGAATCATGTACCATCCACAGTAAAGAATATTCATAATGCAATTCGAAATTTTTTAAAAAAGTAGTTTACTATAATAAAATCAAATGTAACTGTTTGATAAAATATATAAATCTATTTTAATTTAAAGACATTTCTATTATCAAAAAGGATTTATTTTAAAACAAGCACAGGTAACAGGCAAATATATTGTATATATATACACAAATTTTCCCTCAATAAATTTCAAAATGATAAAACTTTAAAAATCTGATGTTTAAAATTTTTTAAAAAGAGTTGGCGGGCCACAACTTGCGTACTGGTGGGCCGCATGTTGGACCCCCTGTTGTAAATAGTCATAGGTTTCTCACAAAAGTAAGAAAAGTATTCTGGAGAAAGAATACCAAATATCAGAAAGAAAAGCATTTTATCATTTTTAAAGTAAACTTTTCATTGCTATAATTTTATCTTTCCTATCATATGTATTAAACAGCAACAACAAGCTATAATCATTTATAACATTTCAATAAGTTGAGCATTCATAGCTACTTGAAGCTGCTTTTAATTTTTTAAAAATAACAAAAGTATAAAAAATAACCTCTTAAAGGTTAATAAATCTGTAATAGACATGATCAAACTAAGAGGTCGACAATTGCGCAGGTACCCCCACTTCATAACTTGGAGCCATAGCATATTTAATTATTCTATTCATTCACAAAGAATAGTTTTACTAACCAAGGGATAGTGTTATTTTTTTAAATCAATCAAAAATATAAGACTTTTTTTTAAAAAATTTCCACTAGTATAATACTTTTTAAAATTAAGTTCCTTATTGGTAAAAGTAGTAAGTAGTAGTCCTTATTGGTAAGTTCTTATTGGTAAAAGTAATCTAATCACTTTTCAATTTATTTCTTTCAATAAAATTCCAATGACCAATTTATTGGAAGCCAAAACAATAACCCTCTTGGTGATTAAAACATAGTAAGAAATTAATTAAAATGTTGATTGGTGATTGGTGGATTTTTAACTACTTTCATGAGGAAAAAATACTTGTAAAATACTAAAGAATTTCATTCAATGCCCATTTTTAAATCAAGAGGAAATGAAGCCATTTTTTAAAAAGAAACTTTTACTTCTGAAAACTCGGAAAAATAACTGAGCATTTTTCTAAACTAAATTATTTATATCTATCAATTATAAACCTATTCAAAGAATTTTTGAATTCGTAACAGTGTTATATTTTGTGAATAAAAGATGCAACATTCTAAATTTATCATTTTATAAAAATAAAAACAAGTTAGTAGATCATACAGTATATTTCAAGGGCTTTTAAATAGAATAACACTTTTCCTTTTTTAGAACAAATATTTTAAAGAGGGGGGAGAAACCTGGAAATACTTTCACTGCAACTTCTTCTTTACTCTTGCATCTGTCTAACATTCCTCTATGAACTGTAGCAAAAGCACCTTGACCAACAATTTCTCTCAATTCAATTTTTTCCACAGGTATTAAATGCCGCCGCATTGCATCATCAATATCAGCTACACCTGATGGAAATCCCTAATTTCAACAGAAAAAAAATTAACATGAAAAATTTTGCATAATTTGTATCAATATGTTAAATTTTAAATTTTCATTCAAGTATGCATATAATTTTAAATACTTAAAAATAATCTAATAACTAAAAATTTAAATAATTTGTTTAAAATCACAAACTTTATTAAAATTAAATATTTTATTAGTTATATCTAGCTTTCACATTTGTCTAAGCAATTACTAATATAGATCCGTTTAAGGTAAATTTTGAATGTTTTAAATATCAGAATATATACCTGTACTCTCTTCAACATTTTTTTTTTTTTATCTTTAGAAAACCAAAACACATTTTTTAAACATAAAAAATTATTCAAAATATATTAGTTAATTTTGTTGATAAAAGTAGAATTAAAAAAAACTAATTTATTCTAAAACTTCCAAGATATACATCAAAAAAAGTTTTTTCATTAATAAGTTATTCTGATTCAGTCCATATAAAAAAATGAAGAAAAAAATTCAAATATTCAGCTTTTAAATGTCATGACTTTTTTAATTTAAAACATTAACAATTTAATCAGTCAAATACTGCTTATACGTTTTCCATATTCCATATAGAATGTAAAAATATAATGATTAATAAATGTAAAATTGTAAAAAAGTTACATTTTAATAAAATCTTTCCTAATACAAAAACTTGTGGGAAAAATCTAAATTTAAAATTATAAAGATATCAGATTCAAAATTTAGATTAATATATAATTTTTTTGTAAAGTCATTTATTATAAAGAGCATTATTTCAAATACCTTTTGAACCATGGTCAAATAAAATAGTGATTGTATAAAAGAAAAAACATATTTAAATCTTTGCTCATTTTATTCTAATAAAAACAAGTATACTACTAAAAATTCTAAATTAGTTTATAATGTTTTGAGAAATATTACATTATCTTGTTCATTGACCCTGTATCACATATCAAAGTTAATGTGAATTCTTCAAATAACTTTGAAAAAGTCCAATCGTAAACTGATTAAACTTACTCATAGAAAAATAGTTTCAATGGAATTACATTTATAACATGCCTACAACTGTGTATCACTTGTAATTCTATAGGTAAATAAACTATTTGACAAAGAATTTAAAAATTTCATAAAAATGTAATTTTGTACTAAAGTCAAATAAATCTTTTAAACTTTAAAACTAAATAATTTCTTTATAATAGTCTTACCTTATATTTTTGACGCTTTTTACGTAAAACAGATCGTGTAACTAAAATAAAAACAATAAGAAGGGGCAAAGAAGCAGGGATTATATAATAATATGGAACTGTATATCCTGCAAAAGTTGTAACACTTGCACCTATAATGGAAAATTGCACTAATTTAATCTGCTGAATTTTAAAATACTTATATTACTGATACATCAATTTAATACTGTATTCATTCATTTAATTTTAATTATATTCATAGGGACACTTAAAAAACTATTTCCTCTCTTCCAGTAAAAGATAATAAAAACTTATCCAAATTAAAAAGAAATTAAAAATTTTTAACAAAAAAACAAAATTAACATATCAATTTATTTATAAACCATAAATGTAATCTAAATTATTAAACTGAAAAAATATAATGAAAATACTTCAATACAACAAGAATTCCACATTTTCACCAAAAAAATTATTCAATGCAAAAAAATAGTCTCGGGTACCTTCAGAACTTAATTCAACTATAGCTGGTACTCCTTTTCCACCTTTACTAACTGCTGAAACTTCAATAACATAACGTAAAGATTTTAAATCTGTAAGTGTTACATTAGTTGAATTCTAAAAATTAAAAAAAGCCTACAATTAGTGTTTATTTATTAAATTAAACAGAAATTCAAAATATTTTCTTTGCAAATCAAAAAAATATAAGTAAAATTGCTTTTTAAAAGATATGAAATATATTTTTCAAATGATTTTTCTATTGAATTTTTTAAATGATGTTGGTCATAAAATAAAACTCATTGCTTAACAGTAAAAGAAAATTATGTAAGAATAAAGAGGTATCATCATAAATAAGTACAGTTCCATGATCTGCATAAATCTGAAAATAAAATATGATTATTACAAATGGCTTTATATAAAAAAATTTTAATGTGCTAGTACAACAGTTTTTCCTACTAATTTGGAATGAATGGGTTTTTTTAAGTGTTTCTGTTTTATCATAAGAGGTTTAGTACTTTAGATTATATAAATTTAAGTGACAATGCTTTAGAAGGAAAGAGTATGTAAAAAAATAATAAGTAAGAAGTAATAAAAAACATAATCAGCAAAATATACTAGAAATTGCAATTCAAATTAGAAAATGAATTTCACAAATTTATTTCTGAATCATCCCCTAAGATTTATTTATTCCATATTCAACAATGTGTGTTAGATTTAAATTATTTTATAAATTAGACACATTTTATAAATGAAATTTTAAAAAAATATTACAATTGAATATCAATACTAAGAAAGTGCCTTTTCCACTTCACAAGTATTTAAAAATTAGATAGTCTTTTCAAATAATGTCATTTTGCTAAAGTTGCAGTATTTCAAATTTTAAAAATATTAATTTATCAAATAATAGGTTGAGAAGCAAAATTCTTCTACTTACCTTGTCCACAACTAAAACATTTTGGAACAAAACTGTATTCTGGAAATACCCAGAAACTTCTGAAACAGAAATATGATAACTGAAAATTTTATTTTCTGATGAGGTATATGTAGGTGGATTCCAAGTCACCAGGATTTTTGAACCAGGAACCAACCTTTGAGCTTTAACATTTAATGGTGAACCAGGAGCTAAATGAGTTTTTAAAAAATAATATTATAGGTAAAATAGAAAGGGTTTTTATAAAGAAATTTCAAAGCAGAAATTCATAAATTAAATTTCTAACTAAATTTTAAATATTAAAATAAGTTGGTAAGCATACAAAATCTGAAACAATTATTCAACACCTGAGTGTTATTGCTACCACATTAAAAACCAAATAAGACAAGAAATTTGCAACCCAAGACAGAAATTCTGACAACCCAATGTGATTGTGTTTCATAGCAATTAAACATGTGATTTAAAGTTGAGTTTAACATACAGTCTAGTTATTTTTACATCTTTTTGCTTTTAATGTTTCAAATTTTCCTTTTTTTTCTCTGGTTTCATCTTAATATAATTTTTTAAGGTACCTGTCTACATTTATGAATCAATGTTTGATTAAAATTCAAATTCTTTTTATCTTTGCCATTTTGTGTAGGAAAAAAAAAATCAAGCAGCCAGAAAGAAAAAATTTAATAAGATATAGAATGAGAAGGAAGGTATAGTCTATGAAAGTGGTGAATTTTAAATATCTGATATCAAGCATTATTTTAGCAAAATAAAAATCAAAACTTCATAAAGATTTTTTTTTTTTTTTTTGTCAAATGTTACTTAAAACTTGATACCTCAAAAAATTTATGAATGTATTTTTTTCATATTCTGTATACATGTTATTTAAAGTATGATAAAGGCCATGAACTAAAGATTTAGCTCTAACATCAATAGTTTTGTTTTATTTTTAACAGTGCATTTTTACAAAATTATTAGTATGAAAATGTGCAAAGAGCCGAAATTTCTAGGTAATTGTAAATATATTTTGTATTTTAGTTCACTGCCTTTATAAGTGTTAAGTATGTTGTGTAAAAAAAAATTTTAATATATGGCTTTGAAGTCCATGTAGTGTTTTGAAATTCAATACAATTTTCATCAAAATTTACCTAAAGTACCTCATTTAAACTGTCATATAATTTCCTGACCAGTGATCAGTCACAACAAAATAACATAAAATTACTAATAGAATGACATTAAAGAAAATTTGTCTCTGTATGTAGGCAGATACCTAAAATATGAGTTTGCAAGATTTGCAGAAAATGTGATTAAATTGCTTCAAAAGTAAGATTTTACCTAAAAAATAAATGTCCTAATTCCCTTTCCCTGGAGTTATTTTGTGAGAAACAGGTGTTATAAAAATATGATGTTATGATGTAATCAACACTCATGAAATAAGAAACATGCATTGCTTAAAAAAAAATTACCTGCATTTATAACAGCTGTATAATTTACTTTTAATACTAAATTTATCCTTAAATCAATCACTTAGAAATTTGCATCTGAAGAACCAATAAATTTGTTAAACTTTTTAAAATTACAATTTGTCGCCCGTCCAGTATAGTGGTCAGCGATGCTGACAATTGTGCTGTAGGGCTTGGGTACAAATCCCGGTGAAGACATGGATGTTTGTAAATGTATAGTGCCTTCGCAACATGGGGGTACTCTAAGCAGCCGTCAAACCGCAAGTCCTCTCGTGAGGTTTGTGGCAGGGGTGAGGGGTGGGAGGCTCCTCCCCCAGGGTGTTCTCCTTCAAAATTGGGGTGGAACCGAGCTAAGCCATACTTTCACCTGTATGGTGCTCAAGGCTATGGCTAAAGACAGGCGTCACTAAGCCCTCTGCCATGATGAATTTCGTGGGCCTTCATCTGACTACAACACAAACAAAACACAAAATTACAATTTAAAAACACAATTATGTAAATATGTTCTAAACTGAACTCAATGGCACAACAGCCCATGCAGACCAAGGTCTATTGTGCCTATTTCAGTTTTCTGTTACCCTAGATGCTGGGGTGCATGTGCAGATGTTTCTGTCAAGTGGTCAGTCTAATGCAAAAACCCCCAGGGTTCAGTTTTCAAGCCAGCTTGGTACTCTTTTATCGATCCACTGAAGGGATGAAAGGCTGAGTCAACAGACTTTGCCAATAAGGTTGTGAGATGGTTTCATTGATATATGCATTTTACACAAACACAGATTACTCAAAACTTTAAATATATTATACATATAACCTCAATTCATTCTAATTAAAATTATTCAATATATTTTACAAAAATATTAAAGATGCATGGGTGAGAAAGCTAGCATAAAGACATAAAGCTAGAACAAGTTCGATTTTTTTAAAAGAAAAACAAAACATAAGCAAACACAAAAATATGAAGCAGAAATATTCACAGATACAACTTATGATATAAATAAAACAAAATTGGAAAAAACATCTTTTTTCTCTATTTTAACATGCACAACTCGTACTAATTGATAAAATTTATAATGTGCAAAACAGTCAGTTTCATCAAAAGTAAACGATGATGGTAATAATACTTTTCCTAAAGTTTTAAAAACAAAACCATTAATTATATTTACTTTAAACTCTTAACCAAAATTTTCCAAATGCTATCTTAAACATATATTTTAAAGATTGTTATATTCTTAAACAAAAAATTTCTAAGTAACAAAATTACTTCTAAGCTAAAAGCATGTTTTTAGGTTTTTTTTAAAAGACCATTTCCTGAATATTACTGTTAAAAGATTGTATGAATTTTACTTTTTTTAAGACTTGCACTTTTTATGAAATAAAAATTTGAAATAGACAGCCATTTTCAAATGAGTCACTCGGAAGCCAATGCGGTTAAGTCCATTTTGTGATATTTTCTGATTCTTGTAAATTTTTATAAAATAAATAATATTCTTCTTAGTTATTAAAGGATTTACTCGTTGCTTCCTTTTTTCTATGACCTAGAAAATGGAAGCAACGAGTAAATGCTTGGAACTTAAAATGCTTAGAAATACTTTAAAAATAGAGAGAAAAAAATCGTTATATAGAAAATGTACTTCGCTATTGGCAGGTTATTTTACAAAGAAAATTGTGAAATACTCTTGGTTCCAAGAAAAAGTTCTCCGTATAGAAAAATTCGCAATATAGAGGTTCATAACATGCATGTTCAACTGTATATATTTACATATGATGCTTCATTTTTCTATCCCTTTAAAATTGAATAGGTTACAGCTACACAGACTTTCAAAAGAATTATAATACTTGTGTAATACGATAAATGTTCTCCCCCTGAAAGGTTTAATTTTCAGAATTTATATAATTTTAACATATAAGAGGGCTCACACTTTTGTAGATTAATGAATCTCCCCAAACATTTTCTTTAACAACAAAGTTAAACTCAGCATTTTTATTATCAAATCATTGAAATAAAACAAAAAATTCTTTAATTAATGATTAATAAAAATAACAATCCATAAAAAAATGTAACAAATTATTACATATTCATGTTAAATGACAAATTTTCAAATATTAATGTTCTGCATTAAAAACAATCAAAATACTTACCACAAATATCAAAACTTCCTTCTGTGATGTTAAGGCATGTGGGAGTAACAAACCAAACTTTAACTGAATGAGATTGCCTAAGATTTTGAAAAGTGATTGGAGACACTACAACTGTATAATTTTTGTCAAATTCCAAATTAGAAAAAACTACAGACAAAGAATCCCCGGGCTGAAATAGATAATTTAGACATTATTTAATTCAAATCAATGTCAGTCAGTCAATATTGGATCAAAATTTGTAATAACAAAACTCACCAGTATAATAGTTTTCTTTACATATGATTGTCTACCAGTTGAAGGAAACAAATATACTGCATAAGAACATGGTGTTTCTAAAAAATAATCAAAAACTAACAATTCAGTAAGAAACAAGGAATTTCTAAGAAACCAAGAAAATGAAATCCTCACCTTTAGATGCTATCCATTGGACAGTGGCTTTAAGAATATTATCTGTTATATGAAAATTTGTCCTTATATTTTCTGGTGCACTAATATTTTGTTTTAATTCTGTGAAAAGAAAATATAAACAGTATAAGCACAAAATGCTATAATTTGACATATTTAAAATAAATTAATGTTTTTTTAATATACACATTGCATCTAAAAAAACATTAAATGAAGCGAGATATTTAAAAAAAAAAGAGGAAGTATAGTAAATATTAGATATTTTTAATAAATAGACTGACTAGAAATTTTATTTTAGACTATTTGAAACAAAATGAGAGAAAATATAGCAATGATATGAAGGAAAACTGTGGAGTTATTATTTATATTATATAGTTTTTCAGGTTCGAGAATCTATATATAAATGGTTCATCTAATCATGATAGAAAGGTCAACATTTTTAAATCTCATTCTAATGAAAAAAAACTGGTAATTCAAATTTTACTTTTATAAAAACTTATTACTTGATTTTTTTTCATCTCATAAAGACAAAAGTTAAACTTAATTACTTCATCTTCATAGCTATTAATTTAAATGTCTTCCAGAAAAATTGCAATAGAAATTTTTATACAGAATTACAATAATAAAAATACCATGATTTGAAAGTATATAAACTTTTTTCCTCCATTCGAATTCTAGCACATAAAACACTTGAGAGATTTTAGAGAAATATCTTTTCACTGCTTTAATTTTTGATATAATAAATTATATATTCATAAAATTTTGTTTTTTAAAAAATTAAAGCATGGATACTTAAATGAGTCTTTAAAAAGAAAAAAATTGCAATCATGGGAAAAGATTAGTAATATGGAACAATTTGAATAATTTCTTTCAACTTTTTTGCAAGAAAACTAAAATTGATCTAAGCTAAAAAAGATTTATGAATAAAATTATCCAATTAAATTATTTTAAAAATTCCTTCTTTCATTACTAATAAGCAAAATTCTTTTTGTAGGTAAGAGCACTGTCATGATTTAATTTCACAGGTAGATACATTTTTTTTTATCCTTTAGCAATATTTGATAATGAAAATCAATTTTAAAAAAGTATGTAAAAAAACATGCATTTGCATTTTAAAATTTTTCATTTATTGTATAGTTATTTTCTTTTACCAATATCTTCTTGTTCACTTGGTAGCAAAATTAGAAATTGAAAATAGATCAGATAAACCTTTTAATGAATGTTGGCTTCATGAATCATAAAACCAGATGAACAAAATTATGTTTCTATAATAATACATCTGATGTATATGATCAAGTCCATGCAAGTTATAATGCATTTCATTAGAAGTATATAAAAAAAAAACCTTAAAAAAAAAAAAAGGAAAAATATAACTTAGTTTTGCTCAAAAACCTGATCAATTACCTTTTAAAGAAATCCAGTCTGTAATTAATGGAAATTTGTCTTGATGTGCAATGATGGGTGATATGCGAAACTGATACTCAAATCCTAAATTCAAATTGCTCACATCAGCAAATGTTTCATTTGTCTGTAAAATTGTTCCAAATATTTATGTTTATATAGTTAATCTCATATTAGATACAGAAAAATCAAAAGATGAAGATATTACCATTCCAACAAAATCCCATTTTCCAATTTCTTTAGAAAGATTTCGAGCTTCGACCATAAATATAGAAGGAGTAAATGCTTCCCCATCTACCCAAGTCCAAGAAAGTATTAAATGGCCAGATATAGCATCATGACTTCCATAATCTTTACAAGCTACATGAAGTTTTGTAATATTAAATGTGCTTGGAACTGGAACAGGGAAAAAACATTTGGATTTACATCAAGAAAGCAACATTACAGAAACTTATGTCTAGATATTAGGTCAGGGATGGGCAAATAGTGGCCCACAAAATGTAGTTGTTTTTTTTTAGGCCTGCCAAGACAGAAAACTAAAAAACTAAATATAGAGAAAATGTTTTCTATATTTGGCAAGTATTTGTGAGTAAAATTTTTCTTGTACAAAGATTAAGAAGAGTAAGCATAAATGCAAGTTAATTGGCATTAATTTGCAGGCTGTGATGAGAATTTCAACAAGCAATCACATTTCCGATTTTAAAAAAAAAATTGTAGAAAAGTGTTATTAGGTACATTTGTGTCATTAAACCGATTCTAAAATTAAATGTGTTTACAGCTATACATATGAAATTAGCATAATAAAAAAACTGAATAAAACTGACACTATTTTATTTTAATTATTTTTTATGATTCAGTTTATACCTTTTCCAAGATGCAAATTTAACTAATTAATGCAATCATTTTTAAAAGGTGTGGCCCTCCAGTATTCTCCACTTTCCCAATGTAGCCCTTAAATGAAAATAAATGTCCACTTCTGTAATAGGTGGTTATAATATAAGATTATTTACTAATATACTTGTACAACCTTTTTTTTTACTTAGAATTAGGGAGAGAGTATCCTCAGTCTGCCTCTATCAGCAGACCCCCCCCCCCATTGTACAAATTGTACAACTCTCTTTCTGCATACTCTTTGCTCAAATTTTAAAACTGTAATTAACATGTATTACATATTTTTTAAAGAGCATTTTGTGCAATTAATGTTTTATCTTCTTGTGTAACTATTGTTTAATCTTAAAATAGTGTAAATGATATATATCTGGATATTTAATACATCAGTATTACTTCCTGTTGTATTTATTTTATGATAAATACAACAGGTAATATTCAACAGCAATGCCATCTCTTACATTATAATGGCATTTCAATGGAAATTTGGCAAAATATTGTCGATACAGCCAAGTTGGTGTCATTTTTGGGGACTTGGGGACCATAAGGATGCTTCCAGAAATTACCAGAGAAATCTATAACATCAAGATCCATGACGGAAGTGGATTTTCCAAGAAAGCACTAGAAGTTAGGGGTTCCCCAGTAGGCAAACCATTCTTGGCACTCTTGTTCCATTAAAGTCAACTTTTAATGGCCCATTTTTACTAACTATATACCTTATGTATAAATAAATTTATTACAGCATCAGAAAAAAATTTTTTTTT
This sequence comes from Trichonephila inaurata madagascariensis, assembly GCA_019973955.1. NCBI lineage: Eukaryota > Metazoa > Arthropoda > Arachnida > Araneae > Nephilidae > Trichonephila > Trichonephila inaurata. Next base: position 63,136 of record BMAV01026346.1, on the reverse strand, counting down.
TCTTTTGAGAGATATCTTGCTTACTTTTAATGGTAAGAATTGCTGATGTATTAAATAATATGAGGAATCAATAACTTAAAATTGCATTCAAGTCAGGAAGTTAAGGAGATCATTCAAACAAAACAAGGATAGGAAAGTAAAGAAGATTCTCTACCATGCTATTGAAAATATCTATGAATAGCTTCGGTTTCATATAAAACATTCTGTTATTGAGAACAAATAATTTGTGTTAATCCGACACACTTGATAAATGACAATACTTTAAAAGCATACACACATTGTTATGAGTAAAAGTTATCAATCAATGCCCCAAAAATCCTTTCAGGACAATTTTACCATCACCAATTTGTAATAACAATGACAACACACTTAGAGCTTATGCACTTCAATTAACTTCTCCATTATTACTACTATGTTTAAATAATATGCATGAAAAAAAGATTTACTAGACCTTCTAAACCTTATACGTTTGTCTCCCGTATAACTTTAGTCAACTGAAGAATTTAACTGCAAATAACTCTTAAGTGTAATTAATAAAGAAGTTAAAATAAAATTTGAACTTCTACATTTTACATTACATTGTATAAAACAAAGAGTGCATACAAAATTTGAGAAACTTGAATTATTCATTAATCGAAATCAGCTGCACAAGTTATGATTCAATAAGCTTGAGAGACATTCCTTTATCTTAGAAACAAGTAGCAGAACTTAATGAAAATTAAGTTTTGTTTGAACTTGAAGCATTTTGCTTATGTTTTTTACTTATGCAAAAAACATAAGCAACTATTCAACTATTTTTTTTATTCAAAAGGAATCAAAGTTTTGCTACTCTTTTATCAATGTATGTATAAGCAGCCTTTACAATCTTTCAATAATCTTTTTATATCAAATCATTGTACACATTAAACAATACTGTGATCAATTTCTTTAAAATATTCTAGGACATGTAAAAATAAGGTAATATTTCAATTTAAAATTAAATATTTAAGGTAATTTCATTTTTTAAAATTAATATATGAATACCAACAATTAAGATATACATCAAAGAAAAATTAGATAAAAATAAAAATTTCAAAATTATTTCGACTATTCATGTTCTTTAAACAAAGTATCAACACTGTATAAAATATAAAAATTACAATGCATATTTTTTACTTCAAAATCTTGTTATTGATTTATTTGTTTACAAAATACAAAGTAATAGTTTTCATGTCAAATTTAGATTTTTTTTAATATTAAAAATTTATTAATTGATAATAACTAATGCTTAGTATAGAAAAAACCAGTATTTTTGCATGTTTTAATTATTATTAATACCAAAGAAAATGAGTAAATATGTATAATGTGTTCACTTAATATACATAACACCCAAATCATAATATTCAAAAAATATCTTAGCCATTACAGTTGATTTAATCCCAATAAAGTTTTATAAATATGTACAAAAAATAACAAAATAAACAGAAAATAATCATGCTTACCAAGTGAAGTACTTTGATTAACTGAAATAGGTTCAGGAGCACATGACATGCAAATGTTACCAGGAATCTGTAAAATAGGAAACTTTATAAGATTATCAATGCAATAAAAATAGTAACCGAGGTGAACTTATAAGAAACTTTTAAAATATAACTCTAAAGAAACATTAATTTTTACCAGGGGCGTAGCTACTGTTGTATCAATGATACGGGACTCCCAAGCTACAGGGGCCCCAGTTATAGTCCCGCTAACAGAGCTCTCATATCTAAAACAGGGCCCTGAAGGATTTTGGATACAGGGCCCAATCAGAACTAGCTACGCCAGTGCTTTTTACACTAATAATATTTAACATTTCCTTATAACAACATCAGTTAAATTTTTAAATAAATCAGAAAAAAATCACTGTAATGATGCAATGAATATTTCATATTTGTTTTACCAATTGGATCTTATAACCAAACTACTAAGACTGTTTTTAATTAGGGATTTGTTCAATTAGGAACTATTTAACAATCTAAGTAAATCTTATAAGCAGATGCTATTCAAATAAATTGTTTTCAAACAAATTGTTTTTCAGCATTTTTATAATTTCATATGAATATATGAGTATAAACTAATTTTTTCTGTCATAAAATAAATGTTTTAAATGTCAGAACAGAATTTTAAAATCTCTATGTTTATATTTCATGCAAAATCAAATTAAAATTCAATTGTAAATCACTGAGATACAGCTGTAAATTTTATTAGAAGTGATGCAATTAAATAAGCTTATTAAATGCCATTATTGCATATCTTATTAATGCAAATTGCACTGAATTAGTGTTATTTTCGAAATTGAAAAATTACGGACTCGAGAGTACTGAATTAGAAAATACTAAGACAGGGCCAAACTGAGAGCTAGTAAATAAATTGGCAATAATCATTTAAACTAAAAACATATAAAATATTGATAATCAAATGTGACTAAAAAAATTTTCTTTTTATATTTATAAAAAAAAGGTTAAACTTTAAAATACAAAGTAACTTCTCACATTCCTATCAGTGCAAAATGAAATAGCACACCTCCAAGTCAATAAAAAATCAGCATAATAAAATAATTTATGACAGCAAGAAGGTGATGCATAACAATTTCCACAAAAGGAGACGATTATCAAATACAATAGGAAAAAGTTCATTGCTTCTGAAATCGAAAATTTTCATACCTATAACAAGAGAGAAAAAATTTAATCAGATACAGAATTTATCTCAGAATGAAACACAAATACGTAAAAAATACTGCATGTAATTGAAACAGCAAATAATTGAAGAAGTAAATTTGTGTGCAACATCTAACAATGTGTGCGATTCGAAACTTTAAAATACAAAGTCAAACACATAATTATATTCCATTATAGAATCCTGTAAAATAGTAGCAAATGTATTAGAAATAAATCGGTTTCAATATTAATAATATCTTTTTTATCGAGAAATGCATTAAACTATACAATATAAGCAGACTTTTGTTAGATAGTAAAATTTAAACTGAACAAAATTGGTTTCGGATGTTGAATTTTAGCTTTTTTTTTTTTTTTTTTTTTTTTTTATTTTATTTGTTTGCACAAATCTAAAAGGCGCTAACAGTTCATGTTTTCAGTTCAAAAATTAACATTAATATCACTCACACTTGTTTTTAAACAAGAGTTGTACATCTAAACTAGATTTAATACGCGCGCCATTGCTATTTGCGACTGTAGTATTTGTTTCACAATCATTTCTCTGCCTACCTTAACCAATCAAATAACATGATAAACTGATCATGTGACTTTTCATCCATATGTGCGTTCATGGTTCTAGTTTAGAACGAGAACATTCACAGATGTCAAAAATTCATGTACTCGCGGCAGGGGCGTAGCTACAGCAGAATCAGCCATATCAATGATACGGGGCTCCCAAGCTACAGGGGCCCAACTATAATCCCGCTAACAGAGCTCTCATATCTACAAAAAGAACCCCGAAGGAATTTTGATACAGGGCCCTCTCAGATCTAGCTACGCCAGTGGTCAAGGTAACGGACTCGTGGTTGATGTGTAATGAGCTCGAGCTTAGTACCGCTGAAGACCAGCCGTGCAAAGAGGGCCGATGCACATTAAATATGTCGAGCTCAAATGTCCTCCCGTTAATATGGTGTGGAAGTCAGCTCAGATGTCGCACTTGTCACTTGATCAAGTCTAGTTCTCAATAAAATCAACATCAAAATGGTTTTAATCGTCAAATGTTATTTTCGGTCATATGCCTAAGCAACTGGGGATTTTAATCTATAGGCCAAATGGCAACAAAGCCATGTCCGTCATTCGTGACTAGACCTAGGCTAGGGATCAGTAGACCTTGGATCTCTTGATACTAGGGATTCTTCAAACTTCTGCCTTCACGTGTTATTAAAAAGTACTCACGTCATTAAATATTGTTACCCCTTTCCCCTTTCTCTTTATCACTATCTACAGAAAAAATTTTACTTCTATTTGCATATACACTAAGTATCTGACTGGCTGAAGAAAGTTTTTTCTATATAAAATATTTCCATGAAAAAAGGGAAGTATCAGAATCCGGTAAAATATTAGTCCTATTTCTTCGGAAATCTAATATTAACTATATGTGATAAAAGCACTAGTATGTACATTGTTATATTACATACACAAGTGTAGCGATTTCTGAGTGGGACCTATATCAAAATTCCTTGGGAGCCCTTTTTTGGAAAATAAATAAAAATGATCGCATTAATAAAACTTATTTGAAAGTGTCAAAATATTACACATGTTGGGGCGCCGTATCTCTGATACAGCGGTAGCTACGCTCCACATTTAATACATGCATTACAAAATATAATTTGAAATATAATGTATTTTCAGATTAATAATACTAATGAAATAACCATAGTAATGCAAAAAGTAAAATTATATATAAGAAATAATAACTTAATTGAAGCTTTGTTCTTTCTATCTCTGAAATTACTCATCACCTTCCGAATTCTTTCGAAAAAATTAGGGATATAAATGGTGTTACAAGTTGGTCAGCACTTGTAAATTTAATTAAAGCTGCTTTATACTCCGAATATACAGAACTTGTCATGAACTTTGATTGTTTAATTCATGATGAATTACAGGCCGTGGATATTCGACTTTCTAAACAAAAAATATGAAGATGAATGAATGAAACCACTTTCTTTAATTATCCTTTAGAATGACATTTAATTTGAATGGACGAAGTAAATGCAGTGCGTAACGTACACCCCGATATTGCGAGGGGTGGAGGTGGAACTCTAGGGGCCCAAAGCTTCACTGACGCCAAGTACGTATTTGGGCTTGAGGCGTAAAACCTGAGTTTGCAGGGGGACCTTAATATTCTCCGTTACGCCACTGAGTAAATGCATTTGTCCAGAGTAAAATATAAATTTGTCGGAAGCTTTGAAATTTTTAAAATCGTTAATGACATATATAAAAACCAAGAGACTCTTTTGATTATCCTGAGTCAAAAGCCAAGAAAATATCTTTTATAAAGGAGAATATAGAACTGTAAGACAACACAGTGCTGGGATAACTTTTCTTGAAGAAAATAAAGGCCCTAATGCAACGTTTGATGGCAGTGAGCCAGAAATTTAAAGTAGAAATCTTTATATCAAGAATCGATTCTCTAATTTACAACATACAGCACGAAGTAAAAAATATGAGGAGCTATTTGAACTGTTTTGAAAATGTTTGTAATTTGGATGAGACCGAAAATTTAAAATAGCATGCGAGAAAATGTTGAAATTTTAAAGACATTCATGAGGGGGAACTGAATTTGGAATGTAAACATTTTAAGTTGTATATGATCATTGTGGTGGGTAAAAAATTGAAGAAATATCAAAGAGAAAAAAAATGGAAGAAAAAAAGATTAATAAAAATATAATTTTATAGATGAAGAACAGTCGCACGTTAGAGGATTGGAATCAGCACTCTCAATAGATAATACAGTGCTCCCAAATATTGTGAAAGATTTATGTGAATGTTCTTGTCGAGGATGTTTCCTAATGGTAGTAAACAGTCATTTTAAAAGCTTAAATTGGTAAAAAATGAATTGCGAGAGAAATCTTAGGAATCAATCCCGTTTGTGAATATTTCAAGCTTGATGAGGGTACTTAAGTATTATCGCAACCTGTTGACGACATTAAATGAAACGAAGCACTTGGTTGCTAATTCAGCGTGTATGACACATAGGAAATCATGGTTGCCAACGTGGCGAGTTATTAATAGAGTTTGCGATAATACTTAAGTACCTTGATGAGTATTAAAAATGAAATACTATTAACAGTACAGTTCATTTTACAGACGCGATTAACAATTTTGCGAATTTAAAATGTAGAAAACGAATTTTTAAATTAAATTTCATTTTATTAGGGATTGTTTTTTTATTGTACTTTACATTATATACACCAAATTCGATAGAAGGGTCGCAAGTGGGGCCTATATTTGCATAAAGAAATCTTAAGACGTTCCTGTTCTACGGCCTCTTGTTCTATGGGAAGAATGAGTCCGAATGTACTGTATGGAAACATCGCGCATAATACTTCACCAAATTATTGTCGCCATCACCTTGCTTCCTGCCAACTGAGCACTAAATTGTCATGGTTTTCGTTAGAAGTCGTAGCATTGGCACTAGCCGTAAATGTGGGTTTCCAAAAAGAATTCGTTGGGCCAGACTACTCCCTTCCACTTTTCTATGGTTCTAAGCCGATGTTTCATGGACCTATGCAGGCGTACTTGGCACGTCATAGCATTTAAACGATTCGAGCGCCGGTGTTGCAGTCCCATTCTCAGTGGCGTGCTCTGCACTATGTGCTGAGTCACACCGTCTGGGCTGCCACTGTTGTACCTACAGATATCAGCCACTGTAGGTTTTTCCGCATAGCGAACAATCTCAGCATTTTGGAATCAATGCTCCGTGGCCGACAACTGATATATAGCTGGTTACTCGATAATCTATCTATATACTATTGGTAAGTACTTACAACGGATGCTCGTAAGCAGCCTAACAAACGTGCCATTTTTGAAATCGATGTTAATGGATGTTAAACAGTAACAATTTGTCATTTATTTAAATCTGATAAATCAGCAGCTTTTCCTCTCTGTGTATGGAAAGACAGTGCCTAGGTGCTTTATATACTCCAGCAAAAGCCGCGTTTGATTTTGAATCAGGTGAAGCTCATTGCTCGGCGAGTGGTAGTTCCAATGAAATGGATCTTCGATGCAGTCTGATGTACATAAACTGAGTGTCCAGATTATTATGACCGCCCTTCAAAACAATATTGAACCCTCTTTTGTTCTTATAACTGCATGGATTCTTCTTGGCAGGGACTTAAAGAAATGTTGGTAGGTGATATGAGGAATCAGATCATATGCGATGATCCACACATTCCAGTGTTTTCAGATTGGGTGGTACTAATCCACAGCTGCCTAATGCCCTGTTTGATTTCATCCAATAGATTTTCAATTGTTTTGAGATCTGGAAATTATGCAGGCCAACTAAGCAAACGTAAGTCTCCGTTATGTTCTTTGAGCCATCTTCGGACAATTCCAGCTAAATGGCAGGAAGCACTGCTCTGCTGAAAGTATTCATTCCTGAAAGAGTTCACCATTAACGTAACAGGATGTACTTGATCTGTGATAACAAATTAATACCGTTTGGCAATCAGACGTTCATCCGCACAAATCAAAGAATAAATGTAAGGCCAAAAAAACATTTCCCACACAAATCATAATATTGCATCAGCCAGAAGGCCATAATATTAGTTCAATTAAATACACGTTTTATTGGTATGAGTGCAGTCTGTCAAATATTCAATTTTCGAAGACCAACATTTTTACTAGATGTAAATGAGACAACTTTGTTACAAAATGTTAGTTTTAGTGTGACGAATTGCAAAATATGTATTCTGATATAATAGGCACAAACTTTTCCCTTAAATTTTTCCCTAAATCATCCCAGGCATGGACTGTTCACCAATTACGTAAGGAAATAATGAGCAGATCTTAACAGAAATATTTATAGCAACGTTATTATTCAATAAAATTCCATCTGCAGCAGCAAAAAATCATTTGACAAATTAAAACATAAAAATTTTTTTAAGAAACGGCGTGGGCCAAACTTGACTCCGCATTTGTCGCTAAGAGCAATTAAAAACTAAAGCTAGGAAAAGATTGTAAACCAAATTGTTAATTTGTCGTTAATAGGCAAGTCCAACCCCCCTTCATATTATCAACCTTTTATTCCTTATCTAATTGTTTTATTTTTTAATAGCAATATTATTATTTCTAATCTTAATCGTTGTGTTTAATTTTTTATTATCTATAACGTTACTTCTCTTTTTTCGCTTTAGGCAATTCCAAAAATCTTAACTGTTCTGGGAGAAGTTTGTCGTGGTGTCAAATCGAACCTGGGAGATACTAAAGCCCACACAAAAAAACTCATACATATTAGTATGTAGCTTTGCTTTTCGATGTTGTGCCAGAGCACGATAAAGAGCTGACGTAAAATATAATTCATAATTAAAATACTTATATATTTTTACTTAAAACCCAACCTAGATTAGGGCCCTAATTTTTTATTTTATTGCACCAGGACCTTTGGATACCTAGCTACACCACTGGTCATAATAATATCGTCACTCAGTGTATATTATACAACTATTAGTAGCTTTTTACTATTGCAATAGTAATAAATAAAAAATATGTATATATTTCCCTTTCAATTAAATTAATCGCTGATTATAGGGCATACAATAAAAACGTCTAAAATAAACAGTGGAGTTTCCTCATTTCACTAATTTTGAGAATAGAACACTTTAAAAAGTTTAAATCCGTAAATCATTATTAAAAATGTTTTCTCATTCTAGGCGGTACGGGGAAAAGTATTAGAATTTCGATGATAAAACTTCATCAACACATACTTAAATTTGAAATTTTAAAAAATAACCACACAAATATTATTTTAAAGAACATTTTATACTGACGGGGGAAAAAAGTCCCAACTCTAGGAAAGACTTGTGTTAGATAAACGAAATTTGGTAGGAGTGTTTACACATCTGAAAGATGACATCGATTCAAATTTCGCGCTTGTAACGCTACTCAGAACTTGCACACACAAATCAGGGTTGCTTTAAATGCGCACTATAAAGTTCATAACCATTATTTGTCTGTATTGAGTAGATGTTAGCCAAGAATGTCTTTAAGAAGACGAAGAGGACATTATCAACAGCTTACCGAGTTTGAACGAGGTCGTGTAATAGGGCTACGAGAGGGTAGATTTTTTTCCCCGTGATATTGCAAAAAGACTTGGCTGGAATTTATCTATTGTGCATGATTATAGGGAGCAGTCGTCCAGAGATGGTACTGCCTCAAGGAGGCCGGGTTCCGGGCGGCCACGGCGCACTACTGAGAGGGAAGACCGCCGTATTCGGCATACGGCTGTGGCGCATCGTACTGCATCTGTGGCAGTAATTCCAGCAGCAGTTGGTGACACAACGAACTGTTAAAAATCGGTTACTTCAAGGGCAGCTCCGAACTAGGCACCCTGTATTGCACTGACGTGGTTGCATTTTGAGACGCCAGTTGAAAGTAGGTTCTACCTTGGTGCCAATGATGGCCGTGTGTTGGTCAGGAGGCCAGGGGAACGCCTACAACAAAACAGTCTGCGGCCTAAAAACACTGGGCCTACATCTGAAATCATAGTTAAGGGCAGCAATTTTCTCTGACTACAAGAGCACTCTCATGGTTATCCCAAACACACTGACTGCAAATTTGTACGTTAGTTTGGTAATTTAACCTATTGTACTGTTCCATGAACAACATACAAGGAGATAGTTTTCCAACAAGATAACGCTCGCCCTCACACCGCTGTTGAAACGCAACATACTCCAGACTTGACATGTAACCGTGGCCTGCGAGATTACCAGATCTGTCTCCAATTGAGCACGTATGGGATATCATTAGACGACAACTCCAGCATCATCCACAGCCAGCACTGACCGTTCCAGTATTGATACAAGGACAACAAGCATGGAACTCCATACCACAAAGTGACATTCAGCATCTGTATGACACAATACATGTACATTTGCATTCAAATTTCTTGAGGTTACACCGGTTATTAATGTAGCAGCATTTCCCATTTGAAATGCATTTTCTTGAGCTTAAATTAACCTGTGTTCTTAAAAATTTAATCAATTAAACATGTTAACTTGACAATTGCATTTTGTCCCAATTCCCTTACTCTACAATAATTTTTTCTTAATGTTAAGATAATTTTCCCCCCTTCAGTGTAGATACACTCTATGGTGATTCTTCCATAACTGGCTGGACTTTTAGAATCAATTCAAAACTACAATTCATAGTAACAATGATCTAAGCAAAGTTTGTATATCTAAAATCCCTACGTGGAAGAATTGTTTTATCTTTTACTTATGGTTTCACAATTAGTGATCAAAATTATGATTCTTCAATTAAAACTATGATAAGACATTTTAGAAGAACAGATATTATAGTTGACACAACAATAACGTTTTAGCTATTGAACCAGTTCAAAATATTTCATACATTAATGGACTGCGAAATTATACGATGAATGCAAAATACAAATAAGTTCGAAATACTAGAAAAATGCATCGAGGGAGTATTGCATATTGTGTTGTTTTGATTTGTTTAAATTGCAACAGATGGCTTTGAGAGCATTGGTAAATTGTTTTACTTATTTTATGTTCCTACTCCTTTTGTGTGTTCTGTCAAAAAAGGTTGTGTCTCTAATCGCTTTTATGTCAAGTCTCAATTCAACACAAAGTTTTAATTCTTCAAGTACTCCTGACGTAAATAATTCATGATTTCGATGAAATTTTAGTTTTGAACATTCTTCTTCATACATTTTCATGACAAAGACCCCCCCCCCCTTCATTTATTGATCTTAATAAAGCGGTATCAAATGCAAAATAAATTTCTCAAAATAGCATTGAAAAAAAACATTTTCTGCCTAACGTACAACTAAAGAAAGTCATAAGGGAAAGAACAAGAAATAAAAAGTAATTAAAGAGTATTAGCCTTGCATCATCCCCATTCAAAATATTCCACAAGATTTTAATACATCATTCACAAAATAGTTAGCTGAATTATGGATGAATTAAAATTAACTGACATTTGAAGCATTTATATAAACAATTATCTAATTGATTTATTGTGTTTTATGATAATATTACTAGTAAATAAATAATGTGTTTACAAAAGAGGAAGGGTTTACTATTTTTCTAATAGTTTATTTATTAATAAAAAAACATTAACACACAAAAAAAGCATTTTATCATTTATTTGTATGTATGAAAACAAAGAACTATTATGTGAGTCAATACCCCAATGTATACATCATGAATTGAATATGCATACAAAGATTTTTTTTATGCAAATCCGAATAAAAAACAAAATTTTAAAACTGTCAAACTCTTCTTTAAATGTATTTCAAAACTTGAAAATATTCCCTGCATTAGGAGTGATATCTAGAAATAAAGCGGAAAAGCAAATAAGTTTTTTTAGAAATAATTGAAAGCAATATTTTTTTTATGCATGAAATAATTATTTACAAATGATTGAAATACCTATAAAAAATAGTATCCATCTTTATTTCTGTAAATAAACACAGGTATGTCATAAAAAAGTATTGGTCATTCTAAGAGAATATAACACAAAATATTCAAAGAATAAAATTTACATACTCACAAGGGGGGGATGGCCAAAGAATGCTACAGTTTTGTTTTAGGTACATGTCATTGTTCAATTTTGTCAAATTAAACGACTCAACATTATAAGAATGTTGATTCCTTCACATTGAGGATTTCTACTTTTGTTTGCAAATGTGAAAATGATTTTTCAAATGAAGGAACAGCACAAAGAGTCCTAAAATTTCACAAATATGAGGCTTTAACCTCCCATAGGTGGACATCATTAAAATTGAGTTTTGAACAAGACACTGTTATAAACATTGCAAGCCTACAGTTTTTCTTAATTATGAATGTTGGCATGTTTTCTTAAATGGCCACTTTGACTGAAAGCCTTGTTACAAATTTCACAAACATAAGGTTTTTCATTGGTATGAATACGTAAATGTTTATGTAAATGGCCACTTTGATTGAAAGCTTTATTACATATTTCACAAATATAAGGTTTTTCTTTAGAGTGAATAAGCAGATGTGATTTCAAAGTCGTCCTTTCAGAGAAAGCTTTACCACAAATATCACAAACATGAGGCTTTTCCTTGGTATGAACACGTGAATGTCTTTTTAAATTAGAACTTAAAGAGAAAGCCTTGTTACATATTTCACAAATATGAGTCTTTTCCTTGGTATGAATACGAAAATGTGAATTTAAATTCAATCTATAAGAAAAGGCCTTGTTGCATACTTCACAAACATAAGGCTTTCCCTCGGTATGTGTACGTAAATGCATATTTAAATAATATTTTTGAGAGAAAGCCTTGCTGCATATTTCACAAACATGAGACTTTTCCTTGGTATGCGTATGCATATGCGCATTTAAAGTACATCTCTGAGCGAAAGCTTTTCCACATATTTCACAAACATGAGGTTTTTCCTTAGTATGAACACGTAAATGTACAATTAAATTACATTTTTCAGAGAAAGCCTTTTTGCATATTTCACAAACATGAGGTTTGTTCTTGGTATGAACAACAAAATGCCTTTTTAAGCTACCACTTTGATGGAAAGCCTTGTTGCATATTTCACAAACATGAGGTTTTTCCTTGGTATGCAAACGTATATGCACAATCAAAGAGCCACTTTTAGAAAAAGCCTTCTTGCAAATTTCACAAACATAAGGTTTTTTGTTACTCAAGTGATGCTTTAAGATATCATTTTGAGGAATGGCCATCTTGCTTATTTAAAGCAATGAGAGAATGATGTTGCACTTTCTTTGTGAAAAATGGTTTATAATTACATTATTTTGTACATGAAGAAATTGTGTCCCTTTTAATTCAATACTGAAATAGGAATTTTTACTATATTTGAAATATGAAATGAAACCCAGCTGCATATTACAATTTTAAATGAAAGAAAAAATCATTTCACAACTTGAAAAAATTATAAAATGTATTTAATAAGTGACAATATATATATGAAATATTATGCATGTAGAAATTTTTAAATAATATAAGGTACTCTTCGTGAATGCAAACAAAGCCTAAATCTTTTGGAGTATAATATTGAAAAGGGACATGGAATAATTTATGTTACATAAAACAATAAGCTTGAAGTGTATAATAAATAACATTTCGTGTTCCTTTTTGAATTAATGAATCATTGATAAGATGTATAGACCCTTCAAAATAATGAAACTTTTGGTAATGAACCACACAGTTTAAAAAAAAAGAGTTATTAGTAAACACAGGGAGATCTTTGAAATTGCACAGACTTTTTGTCTTCAAATGGAAATCTTAAAAACTTATAAGCTTCTAAAATTTGAAAAATGCTCTTCAACATTCATTAGATTAATTTTCTTTTCAGAAAACATAATTTATACAAAACACTGAGAGAATTTATTTTTTTATGGAAATTCGAATTCCTGGTCATTCAAATGAAAAGAAACATATCGATAATTTTTATGCAGAGTATCTTTAATAATTTTTTTTCAATAGCTAATGATGTGCTCTTTTATCTGAGGGAGAAAGTGCTAGTTCAAGATCTGAAAATGTGAATTTCTAAAATTGTCTCTTTAATTTCCACCCAAGGACATCATTAAATAGATTCCATCTAAAACATAGAAAATGTTACTTAAGCACTCAATATTTATGAAGTCTTCTTTTTCTCTAAAAAGCTTTATTCCCCCCGTTAGACATCCTTTTCTTTGTCTCTGATTTTCATCCTTGTGTTGGTTGAATTCTGGAATTCGCAGTTGTATAAAATCTTCTATTCCTGTAAATATAAAAATAGTCAGGATTATTAATATTGAAATTAAGTAAAAATATATAGAATAGTTAGAATATAAAGTTATAGTTAATATATAGATCAGACTCCAGATTTCATATATTTCACAAAATATCTCTTGACATTCTTTCCATACTGTACTATACTATTCAAACACTGATTAGCATTCTGAATGTTCTAAAATAAATATTTACTAAAAATTTCACTAGAAAACAGGAATAACTTTGTTTTCAAGATTATTTCATTTGCCATGACCTTTTAGAAAAATAAATAAATAAATACATTTTTCATTTCCTAAACTAGATTGACCACATTTTATTTTGAGAAAGATTGTTACTTTATTAATTCTTAATGCCATTTAAATAAATATTCAAATAAGGATTTTTTACAAAGAAAAGTTCGGAATTTAAAACAGTGTACAAGATTGAGCACAGGTCTAATTCTAAAATAAATTATAATAGTAACAAGTACAATGATATAAAACCAAATTAGTGAGTTTAACAAATATTATATTTTGTTAAAAGCTCTTTACAGAATTAATGCAAATTACAGAATTTTTCACATTTTTGAGAAATAAAAAATGCAATTTTAGCTTCCTTTAGACATAATGAAATGAATTCTTATGGAATGGCATCACACTAGAGCAGAGACTTTTGAGGGAGAACAGCCAAACTATCAGTGAAACAAGAAAACTAAGATATCAAAAAAATCATTTTTATGCGTAACAGTCACATCTGTGAGGGAAGGAAGGGGCCTTTCTCTTTTCCAATAGCAATGGCACTTAAAAATGTCATGCTCAAATTGATATTAATTTAATATTAAAATTTATATTAGATAAAGCTTTACAAACAGTAACACTTTTTATTCCTTCCAAATCTAAGACCTATTGAAGATATTTTTATTTCTGTAACTCGATTTAAGAACAGCCATATCAAAATAACATTTCCACTTCTTCTGATGGAGCTAAAAGTATGAAGGAGTAAATAAAGAAGCTGTTTAGGTTTTATGCAAAATATGGACTATAAGTGATTCTCCTATTCCTGTCTGTAATACATTAAGTCATTGCAATCAAATATTTCCTGTAAAAATGGTCATGAATAACTAACTTCATTATCAATGCATTTAAGCGCACCTTGGCTACAAATCACTTTAGCATCACTAGTCAAGTTTCTCTTGGATAAAAATGAATAGCGAGTACTTGGATTTCGTGCTACACAATAAGGTTCCATGGCATTCGAGAGGAAACGCTCTGAAACACAATTAAAAAAATTTGTTTCATGTGGTTATTACTTCACATCTTAATACTTTCAACGTATTGTCATTGGGTAAAGGAAATGTTGCACACACATTATTGGAAGAGGTAGAGTGCTTCAAAAGTATGCTACAAATTCCGGAGAATCTTACTGTGATGATCGGAAAGTTGTTTAGAGGAAAAATAACTACAAGATTGTTACTCCAACCAATCATGTTTTTAAAGGGGCTGTCTATTTTGGAGGAAGGATGAACCAACAGTCCCATAAAGGTCAAGTCTATCAAGAGAAAAAGCTGTGTAATATTAATTTTAAAAAGCTTCATCTGAAATACTTTGTATAGTTAACTAGATTAGTTGAAAGTAGAATTACATTTACATTTTACAAAAAAGCTGCACGGCTATTGGCAATGGGCCTGGTAATCTTCAACCATAGTCAATTGACGAGGACGACATCTGAGCCATATTTAGTGAATTTGGTTGCCTATAATCACTCTTTTCTCCCAGTGTAATCCAAGTTTCTATAGCAACTGCTGTGATTTGATCATTGTAGCATTTTATGTATCGCCAAATCAATGTGAAACAAAATATAAAATAATAATTTGATTTTAAAAAAAGCAACTACCTTTGAATTTTTAAGATGTAATAATACAAATTTGCAATTCCATATACACAAATGTTTAAATGAGGATTCTGATGACAAATTTTCTACTTTTGAATAGTGTAAAAGGATTAGTTCGAAAACTAAAATTGCAAAGCTAATTTCATATGGCTGGACAGTGGCCTTACAGTGGGTCCTGAGTCATGTTGGAATCCCTGGCAATGAGAAAGCCAACCAAAAAACCAAGCAGGGAGCCAAGTCGTCTCAATTGGAAGTTTTCTTGACTCTCAGAAGAGCCAAGAGCGTTATATCCACATACATTGCCAAATGTACTGCTGTGACCCAAGAGCCTTGGAAAGCCATGGAAAACCCTGGCTACTGTGGGTCCTATCCCGAGGCACCTGGAGAGAGCTGAGGCTGTTGCCCGCTTTCGCCTAACCACCAGACATTTTTTGGGAGTATAAATCCACTGGCTTGGCTGCTGATGAAGCCTGACCCCTCTATGGTCATGCCAGAATGGGTGGTGTTGGGTCATCTAGTGCCCACTATGTGAGGCGAGCTGTTGTAGACAGAACTGTGTCGAAAGAAATTGAACGGAAATGTAACAAGACGAGCGAGTGGAATGAGTTAAGTGCTTTTTGTAAAAAATAGTTTTTAGCTTAGAAAGTATACTTGTAAATAAACGTTATTTGCCTACCAAAAGAAACCTCTTTGCAGTTAACTTAATGAGAGCCTCTCATAAAATTAACAATCACATGGAGCTACTAAAAAATCCACATTATGGCACCCCCTGGTGGTGTCTTTTTGGAATGGCAACAAAGAAGTGAAGAGGTAGGCAAAGATTTATTATTTTTCCACTTTGAAGGTATAATGCATGAGGATTTGATATCTATTTTGAATATTTGATTGATTAATTGCAAGCATTGGATGTATTGAATATATAAAGTTTAGAAGATTTAAATTAGTAAGATAGTAGAAATGGAAATAATAAAAAGAAACAAAACCATTTAAAGAGCTTCATTTACCAGAGTATATAGTAAATTAGAAAGTGCATTAACTGACAATAGCATCCAGTATGACGAAATCGAAATGTGCTTAGAATTGTTTAAGCAAAAAGCAGACTCTTTAGAAATAGCTCATAACTGTTATTTAAATGGTTTACAAGATGAACAGCATTTTGAAAATGAATTTATTACAGTTGAAGAAACTGAGAATTCAACTACAAGCTAAGCGTGTGTTACAGCACCTGAAAAAGATTACAAAGGAAAACAAGACTGCTTTTACCAATAATGCCTCAGTTACAAAATGATAAATTCCCAAAAATATATATTATGCTAATGACACCCCGAAGTAGAACTTTATAAATTTGGTGGAGACTCAAAAGATTGGTTAACATTTTGGAACCAATTTAAAAATATAAATGAAAATACAATTCTGACAAACGCAGCAAATATCATTATTTAATTCAGTCAATGAAATTAAAATCAGAATCTAGAGAAATTTTAGAATCTTTTCCTATAACAGATGAAAATTATTCTATAGCTTTAGAAGGTTTAAAGGAAAGATATGATAGAAAAGACTAGTTAATAGGTTTTATGCAAGAGAGCTACTAAAGCTCGTTTTGAACAACGCAAATAGAAATAAAAGTTATTCCTTGAGTTGTTTATATAATAAATTATCTACTCAATTGAGAGCATTGAGCTCCTTAGGAGTAACTTCAAAAATGTGTGGGGTAATATTATATCCTCTTGTTGAAAGTTCATTACCCATGAATGTGTTACGTTCATTCGAAAGACAAAGGAAAAGTCTGGAAAACGAGCTGAATTTATCAAGCCTTGATGTGATAATTTATTTTTTTTAAACATGAAACTCAAACTGAAGAAAAAATCCAGTTAAACAGAACAGACATATTTCACTTTCCCTCAGAGGGAAAAAACGCTGCGCCTGCGAATTCTCGAGATCAGAAACCCTCAGCAGCTGAATTGTTTAGCCATAAATGAAATGATGATAATTCTTGTATGTTTTGTCTAAAGAATCATAAAACTCGAATGTACAAGAAAGCATATTTTATTTTTTCAGATGAAAAACTGTTAGTGATTAAAAAGAAAGGTTTATGCTGCATTTGTTTAATGAAAGGTCATTTAGCAAAACTCTATTCATCTAGTATTAAATCTAATAAAAAGACATTTAAAATTAATGTGTCCTAACTTAGAAGATAATAAACTGGGTCAAACACCAAAACAAAGTATTAATGATAAGGAAGAAAGGGTTAGACATTTTGTATTCACACACATGTACAATGCATGAAGTTTTTTTTACAAACTCTAGTAGTAATTATTAAAGGAAAAAGACACAACATAAGGCTAGAATTATTTTAGATACAGGTTCACAAAGATCTTGTATTAAAAAATCTACCACAAAGGAGTTAGGTTTTGAAATTCAGAGAGAAGCATTATTTGGGGGTACAAAAACTGAAAGACAACAGCCTAATTGTAATAAAATTTATCTTTATAACCTTGATGGTGAATATAGTTGTAATTTAAATGCTTTAGATCAAGATATAATCTGCAACGACATAGCTAATGTTGGGTATGGACCTTGGATGAGGGAATTGAAACAAAAGAAAATATTTATAACTGATTTTCAGAATAATTTAGGACCCATTGAAGTAGGTAGGAGCCGACGTTGTTGGTAAACTATTTACGGGCAAACAAGAACAAGTGACATCTGGATTAGTTGCCATGAAAACTAAATTAGATTGGACATTAATGGGAAAAGTTCCTCAGTTACAACATCAAAATGTGAATATGACTATTGTTAGTATATGCTAAACTGAAATAGTTATGAGCAAGCAACTATTCCACAGGATGAATTTTCTAAGTTGAAAGATGAAAGTGTCAAAACTAAAATTACTTTTGAACAGAAATTATCTGAACTACAGAAGAAAAATGAGGAACTACTAAGTGATGTTAAAGAAAAAAATACTGCTGTTAAAGAAAAAGAAGAAATCAACATGTTATGAAAAACAATTTCAATCTCAAAAGGAAGAGTTTGATTCAGAATTAAAAGATGAAGATCAGAAATTAGCTGAAATTCTAAAAAATAATGAGAAGTTTTCTGAAGTTATAAGTGAAGAAAATGTTACCAGTGAAGAAAAAGATGAAATGTTGCTTGATCTACAAAATCAATTAAACACTAAAGAAACTGAAATAAATTTATCTAGTCAAGTAAAGAAGTCAAAACAAGAGCTAGATCATATGACAGAAAATGATGAAGAATTAAAAATAATGCATGAAAAAAAGTTACTGCCTTCTAAGAAAAGTCAAGGAAATTCATCTGAATTGAATAAACTTCTGGTGATTACAGAAAAGGAAATTCAACAGAAAGAAAGTGAAACAAACACTTTAAAAAATATGGCTACAGAAAAAGAGTACCAATTTGATGAACTTAGCCAAATGATTGATGAACCATTGAAGCAGCAGTTTGATTGGACAAACATCCGAAGAGCATTCAAGG
>BMAV01026346.1:28120-39302 GCA_019973955.1 Trichonephila inaurata madagascariensis | reverse complement strand
GTTTTGTTCAAATTATTATTATATGTATTTAACAAAATAACGTTTACTTTTTTCGGGGGGTTTCATTTGTATGTTTAAGTAAAATATTATGATAAAAATCTATCAACTGGTAGTGTGTCCCAATACTTTTTTGACTGACTGTATCTTCTGCAGCTTAACAAGATATGATACAAACCATTTAAACAGTTACAAGAACTACAATTTGCATTGCCTAATAATTTGAATTTTTGTAGGTCCTGGAGTAATGATCCTTTGATAATTCGAGTACACAGAATTTCTTCTATTTTTTGTCCACTTAGAACTGGTGCCAATGTTTGGAATATTGCCCTAATTTTCAAAATACTTGCTTGAATAGAAGTTAACGTTTGCTTTTTCAAATGTCTCTTGATACATTTTTTTACTGATGTCTTCTGAGGCAATCCAGTTGATGTAAATATTAGACTCTGTCTGTAACAGATCTTGCGAGATAACCCGCCTGTTCATTCCATAATATATTTGAGTGCCCTGGAGTTCAAAGTAGAATCAACTGATTGTTATAATATGATTGAATGTAAATCTTACTAGTAAATCTATGAATAACACTATGTGACTTGATCGAGGAATTTTGAAGAGCAGAGAGAACAAAGAGACTATCAGATAAAAGTAGCAGATTCTTGTTTGAAACAGTCAGATCATCTAAAGCTTGACAGATAGCCAAAGCTTCTGCTGTAAAAATAGAGTTATTGTGATTAATTCTATAAGCAAAAGAGGAATTTTCCCCGTAATATTTGCAATAGAGGTAGTTTGCTCATTTTTCGAAGCATCAGTAGCTACTATAATAAAAAGTCCTCGAAATCATAATCAACTGTTTCATCGAATAAACCCCTTATAATTTGAAATGGTAAATTTTTATCCTGAAATTTGAAATCATTGACATATATATATATATTTTACATGGCAGAACTGAAAAAGTTGTAATTCTGGTGATTGAGATAATTTGACCACTAAGAGCATTCAAAGAGTATATAGTATACTAACAACATTATTTTTATCTTCTTACATAATTTTTAGATTCAGAGATTTAGGGTTATATTTCTGTACTAGCTGACCCAGCCATGCTTTGCTTTGGCTTTGTTTTAATACGTTGATTTAATATTATTTTCAGCTATTAGATGCAGTCTAATTTGTTTTAAGCTTACAATTTTGGAGAGTTGAATTTAAGCATAAAACAATATAATATTTTTAATTTTGCATCTTATTCATCTCTTACTCGAGTAGAGTATAATGCATGAATTATTTACGAAGTTGTTAGTAACAACATATATGAAGATTTAATTTTATAAATAAGGTTAATAGTGTTGATTTTTAGCAATTTTTAATATTTCTATCATTCCAAATTATAACAATAAATAATTTTTATATACCGTAAAATCCGGCGTATAACGCGTACTTTTAACATCAAAAACAAGATTGAAATTTACAGGGGCGCGTTATACGCCTAGTATAAAAATGATAGCTTTAAAAATAAAAAAAGATAAGCATAGGAAAAATTAGACTTTTGCATATATGGAAATAGTGTTGATTTAAAAGAAATGGGATTCTTTATGAACTAGGAGTTCTTAGAAACTAGTTCTAAGAGTATACTACTTCTTTCTAAAGAAGTATACTATTTCTTTCCAAAGCTTGGAATAATACCTCGAAAAAATGACTTTAAAACAAAAGAGCAGTGCATATTTGTATTTCATGTTTCTTTGTTAAAAAGGGGGTTCTCGTTATACGGTGAATGTATCTAAAAGTTAAAAATTGCAGCTTGAAAATATAGGTGCGCGTTATACGCCGGATTTTACGGTAATTAATCACTAATCGGTGCAAAATATGTTTTGCTAAATTGTATCTTGCTTACACAAATAGATTTGATTTCCACACACGTAAGCATGCAACATATATGTGCCTATGCGATAAACATGGGTTTTCTAAATGGTTGCTTCAAGAAGTTTCCCGATAATTCTTTTGATGTCAAAAGTGTCCCGTTACATAATCTAGGTGTATTACGCAGCAGAATAATCAATGAACCAATCTTCAACCGTAGATTGTGAGGTGACATTCCTAATATATTCAGGGAATTCAAAAATATTACAGTTTCTTTTTCATCAACAATAGTGTCGATTGATTTAAAAAGCATTAGATCACCTGACAGCCCCTCTCTATTTGGAAGTTTTTTTCGTCAACATCAACATTTTTTTCTACCCAAGTAACAGAATTACACAGAGTCAGTCTCATTACCTAGATAATTATACAGTATATCCGGGAAGACACTCTCAATTAGTTCCTGTTTTGTCTGAACAACAGTACAGAAATTTCTTGGCAATTTGATACATTGTGTATTTTGATGCAGTTCTACTTCACCGTTTCCAATATTCAGTAATTCGTTAGAAAATATTTGCGCCGATTGATCATCTTGCAATTGAACTTATGTGTTTATGGTCAGTCGAAGGGTTTTCGGGACGTTTCAACATTTCGTCATAAAACGATTGCTTTAAACTTACGTTAATCTCGTGAGCAAAAGTAGAGTGAAAAATGACATGCAATGTCTGTCGGAAATCACCAAACAGTAATAGGACAGCACCATGGAATATTTTCTCGTTGCCGTTTAAATCTTACAAAGTTCTATGTAAGACTTTGAGTGAGTGTTTATGGGCCATGGTACACTCATTGCAGATTATGATTGAACGCCTTTGCAATACCGTAGCCATTCCACTTTGTTTTTAATATTACACATTGCATCAGGTTTCTCATGGATGTCTAATGGTAGCTGGAATGCCGAATGTGCATCTGTCCACCATTTAACAAAATGGAAGCAATGCCTGACGATGCAATTGACAATGACATTTTCTGGTGGCCGTATTTTCGTAAGGCTGCGCCGGAAAGTTTAGTAGCTATAGGGAAGAAAAATACGGACGGGAGACTCGAACGCAAAACAATTTGACCTCATTCCGGCAATACACAGAAAAATTAAGGGAGTTTCTGAGATTCAGATTCTCGTTCCCCATCCCGAGATGCACCTACTGCCCACTCTCGAATTGGATTAAATATCCGGATCAACCGTCTCAAAATTTGCGTTCCTACGTTTGCAAGTTTGACACTGCTGTCCGTGCATAATACGGTCATCCGGTATTATTCGATAAAAAAAGTTACCACAACACCTAAAATGCGATTTCATATTCTCCTTCTCCGCTCTGAAACACACACGGGACTGAATTTTCGGAGCCCTAGAGCTTGCAAATACAGCCGCTGGAGGGAATGAAAATTCATAAGTGGGGCTCGAACGCGAAGCCATTCCACCTAATTTCAGCAATATCCTGCAAATCTATGAGTTTCTGAAATCTGATTTATGATTTTCGTTTTCTACCCCTAGACGCAACCGGGGATTACTTGTGGCTCCCCTGAACCTGCAAGTTCAGTCGCTGGAAAGGAGCATTTGGGTCATCCGGCATTATCTGGCAATATCGGATATTTCTAATATCCGATTTCGGATTCTCGTTCACCATATCGAAAATGATTAGAAAATATTTTTCCCGCTTCAAGACTTTTGAGGAAAGCTTCTGTCCCGATCTGCGTAATAGACAGTCGTCCAGAATTATCCAACAAATTTGCGGCAATTTCTCATATTGGATATCAAATTCAGATTGCCCGTCACAAAATACACCAAGGATCAAGTTTTCACGCTGCAATGCTTTTAAGGTAAGCCCCTGCCAGAATATTTCTAAAATACTGTCGTCCGACATTATCCCGTAAAGTTGTGTGAAAATTTCTCATATTGGATATCAGATTAAGATTTCTCATCTCAAAATACAACAGGTACCAAGTTTTTGCGCTCCAAGGCTTTTAAGATAAGCTCCTGGCAGGGTTTGTCTAAAATCGGTCGTCCGGTATTATTCAGCAAAGTTGCGACAATTTCTTATATCGAATATCAGATTCAGATTGCCCGTTTCTAAATACGCCAGGGACTAAGGTGTGACGGGCTCACGCGTCTTTTCTGTAACATAACCTCTGGGTTCTTTGACGGCCAAGATTAATGGCAAATCTTTTCCAACCCAAATCTAAGAAGTGAAATACGATTATGAAATGCAAATAAGATAGCTTTTAAAAGAACAGAAGTTTCAGTAAGCAGAATGGCAATTTAGGGGAAAGTTATGTTAGGAAGAGATACGAGTGTGAATTGACAGTCTTCATAAAGTTACCGAGATAATCAGCCATTGATACAAGGTGCATACCATTGCCCGCGCGCCCAGGTGCTTCGTACCATGATAGAACTTTAGCTTGAATTAAGGTAGGACTGATTATTTGATATTAGGACTTGTAATATTATCAGAATTGAAAGTAGGCGGATAATATAATTATTTAGATAAGTGATCTAAGTTACGCGATCAGGTTTAACTATTGCTGTGTGTTTGGTTTATTCTCACTTAATATAAGTTTATCTAATTTATTATAAATTTAAGTTATATTCTTAATAAAGTCATATTAAGAATTTTAAAATGTCGATTCATTTCGAGAATCCCACACCTCTAATTCACGCTGACAATCAAAGATATGGTCACCAAAGAAAGACCATATCACAAAGGTTTCACGCTCCATGGCTTTTAAGGTAAAGCCCTGCCAGGAAGTGTCTAAAATATGGTCATCCGGCATTGTCCGGCAAAGTTAAGGGTATTTGGGGGATTCAACTCTAAATTCGGATTCCACGCCCCGAAATACACCAGGTACTGACTTTTCATGAACCTTGTTCCACAAAATCCGCTTCCGCAGGTACACACGCATTCCGACATTTTGCGAATTTTCCCATTTCCCGGATTCTACGAATTTCTGGCAATAACAGACAAAATGACACACAATATGCAAAATTATGTCAGGATCGGTTGAGTAGTTTCGGAGTCCATCGCGGACAAACACTGTAACACGTAATTTTTATATATAAAGATAATGAAGAAAAGGTTTAATTAGATATTTCAGTATAATAAAAAACTTATTTGCCGATCTTTTTATTTTATCTGAGAGAATTTCTTGTCCAGCCAATTTTAAGAGCACAATATTTGAAGTCCTTTGCGGAAGACCTAATGATATTGCAAGGCATTAGCCGGTGGGTGTTGCCTTACTTCTAAGTTATCCTCGTGACCTAGGGGCGTGGGAGTGAATGAAGAACCAGGCGTTGCCATAATCTTAATATCTCTTTATTAAGATCTTAACTTAAACACTATACAATAAGAATATTAATATTTTAACTTAGCGGATTTGAGGTGAAGAAACACACAATACTTATTACCAAATAAGCGCGACCCTGATCACAATATTTAACTTTACCAGCGACTTCTAATTTCAGTGTATACACAGTTCTTAGTATTTAATAGAACGATTCTACCTCTATATTCTAGGTAGCAGCAACTCTCGAATCCTCAATATCGTTTCTTTATCTCGTGTGGAATGGTATCCACCTTGACTTGAACGCACTGTTACGAATAGCTGAACACTTAAATATCGGATAAATTCTCACTTCTAACTTTAACATTCCTAACCACAGACTAGCATAATCACTTCCCAAAGACCACCCTGCTTACGCTAAACTTCAGCTATTTTTAATTTGCATAATCACGCTTTGCTTCTGGATTTGGTTGGAAAGAATTTGCCTTTTTCAGCCCCAAAGAATCCAAGAGGACAATTAATGGAAAGAAAGATGAGCCAGTCACAATGTTCGGAGAGAGCTTTGGTTTGAATCACATTCAAAGGTTTCAGCTGATTGTTAGACCATTTATTTATTATATAGCAAAAGAGAGTAGTAGAAGACACTGCATATCGTCGGCCTAATTATCAGACTGCGTAACTCCACCGGTGTAATTGATTTGATATAGGAGTGCAACGCGCCAAGCGCCTTTTGGCGCGATTCCTTAATCCTTTTGTTTTGTCAAAGCCATGCCTCAGTGCGCACTCCGCTTTTAATTTATTCCTCGATCAGTGTAATCACTACTTTTTTTTATTTCATAATAAAACTAGATTTCGAAGGGAGAGGTGGTGACAAGATTTTAACATAATATAAATACAACAGAAAGTAATATTAATGTGTAACACTTCCAGATATAAATTATTTACACTATTTTAAGCGTTCATTACACAAAATTTGTAACAATGTGTTACTTTTGCTAAGCAGAGATCCCGCGGAAAAAACCCCCCAAACTAACATTAATATACGTTATCCCCATGACAACCACATTATCACACGATAAAAATATCTAAGTAAACCATATTGTAATATTATCGCCTACCTTGGCGAACATAAACAACAACTTGGCGCCTAGCCCTACGGTATCAAATTAGCATCCCAGATGGAGTTACTCAGTTTGCTAATTAGACCGACGATATGATATTAATGATTATTTTGATCAGATCTTCTGCTCTTGGTCCATTATGCTTGTATGCCATATAGCCTTAAAGCTATTAATTTTTTTCAATGCTTTGCTATTTAATTGATTTCTTAATGAAACATTCTGGATCCGTTTAGAAGAATGAACCTCTAAATATTTGATAGAGGGTTGCCAAGGGAGTGAATGTCCCTTCAATATAATATTAGGGAACGTATCTATTCTTTTATTGGATAACTCGGCTATTGTACTTTTATCTGGACTAAGAGAAAGCTTCCAGCATTTGCACCATTGAGATATTCTTTCCCGCGTATTTTGCAAATATGATCAAGGGAATAATGCGAGCAGTAAATAAAAACATGATTAGCATAAATTGAGCATTCGATATCAAAGTTCAAAAATAAATAAATAAATCATACATGTGTAGGGTGTCCGGGGTCCCAAAAGTGATATCTTATTATTACGGAACTACCCATCAGAATGTAATAAACTGTTCATCCGTGGATTGGAAATTCCACAGAGATTTTTTGGCTCTAGTCCGAATGGCCGCACATGCGCGCATTATTAGGCAATCACAGACGATAAACTTGTTACATTGATTTCTTTAGTAAACATGTAGACGCCACAACAAAAGGTGCAGTGCGTACTTTGGTTAACGGAATTTAAATCCTTCACGCGTATCCATCGATGTGTTTGAACAGGAAGAAATGTCGATCCTCCGACATCAAAACCTAACCACCAATAGGAAAGAACTTTAAAGGAGCCCGAAACTTTGGTATCAAACTGGCAAATATCCTTAAGTTTTCGTAATAGAAGACACTGTTAATCGAACACGTCGCTGCTATAATGATTTTTTTATTTGTGGATCTTGGAAGACGATTTATCTTTCACCTCGATTAAGATCTTTCTGTTAAGATAGTTTTGTTGTACGGTGAATTTATAACTGGAATCTATCATTGGGACCTCTACTGGCCGCCAGTCGCTTAATCCGCCAGTGGTCAACAGCCGTCTTGCTTTTACGTCTGCCGTGCAGTCTGGTGCGAGGTGGCTTAATGTTAGGCAGTCGTACACTACTGTATGTTTTCGATGCGAGTACTGTCAACTCACATCGCTATAGGGATGAGATCCAAAAAGCCTATGTGAGGTTTTTCTGTGTGCTATGGGCCCCGGACTACATTTTTATGGATGATAACACGTGGCCACACAGAGCTCACGTTGTTGATGTCGTATGGATTGATCATCGAGGTCTCCGAATCACAATTCTATTGAATGTGTTTCGGAGGGGGTCTGGAGGAAAAACCATTTCTCAGCGTAGCTCCCCTCACAGGAATTAAAAGTCCAGCTTCGGGAAAAATGTGCGTAGTTATCATTAATACTTATTGACACCCTCATAAACAGTATGACAACTCGTTGTGAGGTTTGTGTAGCAGTTCACACAGTGGTCCCATTCCATATTAGACAAACAGAGTTATCACGCTCTCCCAGGGGGGCACGCCCTACAGTTTGAGAAACGCTGCTTTACACACACCCTTCATATGATAACAAAATTCGTGGTACAGCCGGCAATACCACAAGAGAAAAAAAAAATTTCTTGCTTATCAGCGGCACACTGTGGAACGATGCTTAACAAAGGTGTCACGAAATTTTTTTTGGAGAAAGTTCCTTTACGAAAACATTTAATATGGTTAATATTACCTAAAACACAAAAGTGTTTAAATTCGTTATGCATTTAGGGAAATTAAAAGTTTTCAATTGAAAAATAACCTCTCAGTTTTGAAAAAGAAAAATGTAATATAAAAAACGAATTTTAAGTCAATTCCTACTTAGATCAACAAAGAAAATTTTTATTTTAGTTACTTTTTATTAAATAGTTACAATTAATATAAATAAGTATACACACATGACAGAATCACAACATTATAAGTGGTAATTAATTTTTATTAATTATCATTAAAGTATCGTATTGTCATCCAAAACAATCATGTACATAAAAGCACGTGTTTATTTTATGGAGTAGAGATCCACTGAAAGAGCTGCTTTGGCGGAAATCCACTTGATTATTGGGTTAAGTGAGCGCAAAAAATCTTTCTACTATTTTAGGTATTAATAGAAATTATATATAATTTCTGTCCTTTTTATATCAAGTGGAGAGATTTACTGCTATTAATATACTTTTCAATGCAATCGGATTTTTAATGCTAGATATCAATAATTAATATATATGTAAACAGTATATATTTATACAACATCGTGAAATACCCAGTGAAGTGGGTGGGTAACGGCTAGTATGTATATAAATATGACACAATCACATTAAGTGGCAATGAATTTTTATTAATTATCATTAAAGTATTGTATTGTCATCCAAAACAATCGTGTATATAAAATTTTAATTCAACAAAATGCTTTAATACGTGGAAAAAGAATAAATAAAAAAGTTTTGACCAAAGTAGCTGAAAATGAAGCCAACGTGACTCTAACTTTTTGACTTTAAATAACTAGTTTCAGTCAATTAATTTTAGTTATAATTAAATTATCGTATCGCCACACAAAACAATAGTGTATAGAAAATTTCAGCTCAAATGAGGGCTTTAAAATGTGAGAAAAAACCAATTCAAGTTTCGACACAAGTCGCCAAAAATTATGCCAACGTATCTGTGTGTATTTGTGATTCTTTGAATGATTCATTTTAATCAATTAATTTTCATTAATTGTAATTAGATTACTGTATTGCCATCCAAAATAATCGTGTATATAAAATTTCAGCTCAATTGAACGCTTTAAAATGCATTTTATTAACGATTGAAAATTTGAACATGATATATATATAAATAAATATATTTTGGGAGAGTGTGAACTAAAGTAGGAATTGAAAAACGCAGATAACGGGGCGGGGGGGGGAAGGGAAATTTTGAAAATACTAAAGCTGTTAGTACTGAGAGTAAACAAATTGTTATTGTGAAAAGTTCTGAATCAAAAGTGATGGATCTTCCCCGTCTTCAAATCAATACATTTTATGCAGATTCTCCTAAAAATGGTTGAGAGAGAGAGAACTTCTGGAAATAATTTTAAACTAGAATTCATGGTAACGATGATCTGAGAAAAAAAGAAAAATTTGCACATTTGAAGTTCTCTGAGGAAGATCTTTAACTTTTATTTCACAATTAGTGATCAAAATTAATTCTTCAATTAAAATTCTGAAAGAACGCTTTTGAAGAACCGATATTGTAATCTGTTCACACATGAATAAGGTTTTACCAATTAAACCAGTTCAAAAAATACTGGTGGATGCATAATTGGAAAATACACAAAACAGTATTGAATATTGTATTCGATTTGTTTCAATTTCAACGGACGGCATTTTGAACAATGTTGTGTAGTTTTACTTATTTTATGTTCCTACTACTTTTGTCTTCTGCCAATAAAAGTTGTGTCTCTAATAGCTTCTGCCTAATCTCGATTCAACACTAGGATATAATTTTCCAAGTCATGAAAATTTCGGAGAAATTTTTGTTTTAATTATCCTTTTTCATACATTTCACAACGATTATTCCCTTCATTTACTGATCTTTATAAAGCGGTATCAATTCAAAAGAAATAATTTCTCAAAATAGTATTGAAAAAAAGATCCCAGCCTAATGTATGACTAATGAAAATCAGAAGAGAAAGAACTTATTGCAAGAAATAAAGTTATTAAATTTAAAGTATTATAACAACACATCAGCCATTAGTCAAGCATCATGTCTACTACTGGCGTAACAGAGACCATTTGGATCCCCAAGTGGGAAATTACAAAGGGTACGTACTTGGCAGCTATCAGACATTGGTCCCCCCCGCCCGCGATGCGGAGGTGTACATTACGCCACTGACACCTGTTATATTCCTTTATGGCAATCCCCCATGTCGTGTCTTCGTTGTATTGAAATATAAAGAAGGCTTTTCATTACAGGAACAATCTTATTTTAATTTTCTTACGTTCCACAACACAAGGGGTGACTTAATAAAACAACACACATCAATTAGTTACAGAAAAATAGCTTAAGTATTAAAGGAGGGAAATGGGCATTCCCTGACTCCACGTGTACACGACTTTCTCCGGGGAGCGATCCAGGGCAGAAGAGAGAACAGTTCCCGCTTCTCAAAAGAACAAGTGGTGGCCCCTGGCTGTCGCTAACGGTCAAAGGAAGGTAGAGTTTAAATGTAGTTGTTACACCTTAAGTTTTAAAACATCAATCACAAAACAGATGAACTAATATTTGAAGCATTTATGTAAAGAATTATCAAATTGATTTATTAAGTTTTATGAGAACATTACTAGTAAATAAATAATTTAATTACAAAAGAGGAAGGGTTTACGATTTTCCAACTTCAATGTTAATAAAAAAACATTAACACACAAAAAAAAGCATTTTATCATTTATTTGTATGTATGAAAACAAAGAACTATTATGTGAGTCAATACCCCAATGTATACATCATGAATTAAATATGCATACAAAGATTTTTTCTGATGCAAATCTGAATAAAAAACAAAATTTTAAAACTGTCAAACTCTTCTTTAACTGTATTTCAAATTTCGGAAATATTTAATAAATTAGGAGTGATATCTAGAAATAAATTGGAAAAGCAAATAAGTTTTTTAGAAATCAAACATACAGATTTAAAAATTCTACAATGAAAGCAATATTTGTATATGTATAAAAAAATTATTTAGCAAGAAATCTACAAATGATTCAAATACCTAAAAAAAATAAATTTTTATTTGAGAAAATTTACACAGATGTAAAAAA
>BMAV01026346.1:0-27121 GCA_019973955.1 Trichonephila inaurata madagascariensis | reverse complement strand
TTTTAAAATTTGACCTTAGAGAGAAAGCCTTGTTGCATATTTCACAAATATGAGGTTTTTCATTGGTATGAATATGTGAATGTTCATTTAAATAACAACTTTGAGAGAAAGTCTTGTTGCATATTTCACAAGCATGGGATTTTTCCTTGGTATGAACACGTAAATGTATTTTTAAATCACCTGCTCGATGGAAAGCCTTGTTACACATTTCACAAACATAAGGTTTTTCATTAGTGTGATAAAGCAGATGTGTTTTTAAAGCACCCTTTGCAGAGAAAGCTTTACAACAAATATCACAGACATAAGGTTTTCCCTTGGTATGTATACGTAAATGTGCATTTAAACTAGATATTCGAGAGAAAGCCTCGTTACATATTTCACAAACATGAGGTTTTCCCTTGGTATGAATACGTAAATGTCTTTTTAAAACAGAATTTTGAGAGAAACCTTTGTTGCATATTTTACAGACATGAGGTTTTTCCTTGGTATGAATATGAAAATGTGCATTTAAATTCCATCTATGAGAAAATGCCTTGTTGCATACTTCACAAACATGAGGCTTTTCGTTGGTATGCAAACATAAATGTATATTTAAATAATTTCTTCGAGAGAAAGCCTTGTTACATATTTCACAAACATGAGTCTTTTCCTTGGTATGCATTGGCATATGTGCATTTAGAGTACATTTCTCAGAGAAAGCTTTTCCGCATATATCACAAACATAAGGTTTTTCCTCAGTATGAACACGTAAATGTACATTTAAATTACTTTTTTCAGAGAAAGCCTTTTTGCATATTACACAAACATAAGGCTTTTTGTTACTCAAGTGAAGCTTTAAGATATTTTGAGGGATGGCCATCTTGCTAATTTAAAGCAATGAGAGAAAGACTGGTTGCACTTTCTTTGTGAAAAATGATTTATAAATATATTTTTTTGTACATGGAGAAATGGTGTTGCTTTCAATTCAATACCGAAATAGGAAATTTTGCTATAGCTGAAAAACAATATATAAAATGAAATCTAGCTGCATATCACAATTTTAAATAAAAGGAAAAATCATTTAACTACTTGAAAAAAATTCTAAATTGTATTTAATGAATGATGAAATTGTATGTACATGGAAATTTTTTAAATAGTACTAGAAATTATTAAAGAAATAATACTAGGTTCTCTTCTTGAACATAAACAAAAACTAAATTTCTTAGAGTATGATATTGAAAAGGGACATGGAACAAGTTCTATAAAATAAAACTTAAAGCATGAAGTATATCATCAAAAGCACTTCATGTCCTTTTTTAATTAATGAATGATTGGTGTGATGTGACCCTTGTGTGAAATTAAATAAATTTTTAGTGGGATGAACCATACAGTTCTATAAAGAAGTTCTTAGTAAAACACTGGGAGATCTTTGAAATTGCACAGATTTTTTGTCTTCAAATGGAAATCTTAAAAACTTACAAGCTTCTAAAATAAAAAAAAAATGCCTTTTAAATTCGTTAGATTAAACTGCTTTTCAAAAAAATAATTTATACAAAACACTGAGAGAATTGATATTTTATAGAAACCCTGTTCATTCAAATGAAAAGAAACAATTTTTATGCAGTATATTTTTAAAAATTTCTTTCAAAAGCTAATGTATTATTTTATTTGAGGGAGAAAGTGCTAACTTAAGATCTGAATTCCTAAAATTTTCTTTTTAATTTCCATCCAAGGACATCAATGAAGAGTGTCCATATAAAACAGACAAATTTTCTATATTTATGTAGTGAATCTTCTTTTTCTCTAAAAAGCTTTATTTTTTTTCCCCCACAGACACCTTGAAGTTTTTCTCTGCCTCTGAATTTTGTCCTTGTGTAGATTTAATAATTCTAGAATTCTGCAGTAGAATGAAATCTTCAATTCCTGTAAAAATAAAAATGGGCATGACCATCAACATTGAAATTAAGTAAAAACATATAGAACACTAAGAATATATAATTAAATGGAATATCAGATACTCCAGATTTCACAAAACATCTTTTGGGGTTCTTTCCATACTGTACGAAACCAATCAAGCATTTATTAGCACTTTGAGTGTTCTAAACTAAACATTTACAAAATTTCACTAGAATATGCGAATAACTTTATTTTTAGGATTATTAGCTCCTATAAACTTATTTTTTTCCAAACTACATTGACCATATTTTATTTTGAGAAAGATTGTTACTTTATAAATACTTCATGCTATAATAAAAAATTCCAATGCCATTTAAATGAATATTTAAATGAGGATTGACAAAAAGAAAAGCTTGTAATTTAAAACAGTACACAAG
The DNA here is from genome assembly GCA_019973955.1 of Trichonephila inaurata madagascariensis. Lineage (NCBI taxonomy): Eukaryota > Metazoa > Arthropoda > Arachnida > Araneae > Nephilidae > Trichonephila > Trichonephila inaurata. The sequence goes on along the minus strand of BMAV01026346.1, from coordinate 24,809 downwards.
GATGAGCTAAGGTCTAAGTAATTCTAAAAAAAAATACAATAGTAACAAGTACAATGATACAAGACTAAACTATATATTGAGTATAACAAACTAATTATATTTTGTAAAAGGCTTTTCACAAAATTAACGCAAATTACAGAATTTTTCAGGTTTTTGAGAAATGGAATTTTAGCTTCTTTTACACATAATGAAAAGAATTCTTATGGGATGACATCACACTAGAGCAAAGTCTGTAGACTTTTGAGAGAGAACAGCCAAATTATTAGTGAAACTAAATTATTAAAAATTTGTGAGGAGAGGGAAAGGGACCTTATTAATATCCTTTAATATTAAAATTCATATTAGTTTTTTTTATACTAAGTATAGCTTTAGAAAAAGTAACACTTTTCATTCCTTCTAAATCTAAGACTTATTGAAGATATTTTAACTTCTGTGACTCGACTTAAGAGCCATGTTAAAGTAACATATCTTCTACTGATGGTGTTAAAAGGTGAAAGAAATAATGAAATAAACTGTTTCAGTTTTATGCAAAAGATTGGTGGTGGTATGCAAATGGTCATGAGTAACAATAATACCTTGACCACAAATCACTTAATCATCACTAGTTAAGATTCTTTTGGATAAAATGAATAGTGATTGGATATAGCAAGTACTTGGATTTAGTGCTACACAATAAAGTTCTACGGAATTAGAGAGAAAATGCTCTGAATCAATTTACATCATGTTTAGAATAAAACTGTTCCATAAAAAAAAGGCATAAAATATTTGGAACTGGAAAATCTGTTTCATGTGGTTGACATTACTTTACATCTTAATACTTTCAATGTATTGTCATTGGGTAAAGGAAATGTTATACATATTATTGGAAAAAGAAGTGCTTCAAAAGTATGCTACAAATTTTGAAGAATCTTACTGTGGGGATCAGAAAGTTGTTTAGAGGCAAAACAACTACTAGATTGTTACTCCAACCAATCATGTGTTTAAACTGTCTCTGTTTTGTTGGAAAGATGAAACAAAAGTCCTGTAAAAGTAAAGTGTATCAAGAGAAAAAGCAGAGTAATATTAATTTTAAAAAGCTTCCCCTAAAATACTTTGTAGTTAACTAGACTAGTAAAAGTAGAGCTACATTTACATTTCACTACAAAGGGCTATGGACTAAATTCAGAAAAATTGGCAGCAGGTCGAAATCATGTGATCATTGATAAACAATTTTATGTTCTTCCCTTTAGTGTGTGGAATTCCTACACTTGAGCTGCTTACATCTTTTGCATGAACTTTATTCTTAATATTTATTTATTATTATATTGTTGCATTATCCTAGTTTAATAATTAGGGGTGGGGAAGTAATTTTAGTAATTATTTTAGTATAATTTTTGTTTTAGTTTATAAATAATAGTGTTATTTAGTGTTAGTGCTGCAAGCCTATTAATGGCATTTACTTGGTGTTTGTTAATATATTTACTATCTCTCTTGCTCTAGGTTATTTTTCTGTATATTTATATTTAGTCCCTAATTATTTTTTAGTTTATTAGCACACAAGAACGGTTAACAGTGTAGAATTGAGACCACTGAATTTGAAAAACTTCTCACAGGTTAGTAGATAAATGTATCACTCCATACAAATTCATAAAATAGTTTTAATTTCTAAGAACATGCACATATGAAATAGTCCATTAATGAAATATAAATGTTTATACCATTCATTGTCCGATTACCTTCGTAATTACAGGCTATAAATGTTTAATTTTTTTAGAAATGTTATCACTATAATTTCTCATATAAAAGAGAAAGGAAAATTCGAGAACATGGAATGCATGAAAACCCATTCTTGTAGTAAAATTTATCAGTAACTTGGATATTTGTTTATTTAAAAATTTTGACATCTATATCTAATGTTTAACAAGAGTTTTCTAATATTTTATACAATTTTTGCACGTAATTATTATATCTTACTGATAATATCCAACAAAATTCTCTGGAAATCTTATGAATTGCTTTTAAAATTTTTTTAGAACAAAAAAAATAAAGTATAATTTTTTAAAAATAATCAAAAAAGTATTAAATGTCACTAACCAAACAGATAAAATGACTCTATAAATTTAAAAAAATATTTGTTTCTCAAAAGTCTCTGCAAATTTTATTTGCTCTAATTTGAGCACTATCAAAATTTATTTAATCAAATGAAATGTGAAATATATCACACATAGGAACTAGAAAGAAAACAAGAAACTGCATTATATTTGCAGGTCACTTACAAAACTTTTTAGTGTTTTTGAGAAATTGTATATGGTATGGATCAGTAGCGCACACAAAATTTTTTCAAGGGGGGTGTCCAGGGCCGAAAGTCCACCATTTTGGCATCATGCTCCAATATGCCACCCAACATATTCTTCTGATTTTGTCTATTTTCGGGAAGAAAAACAATACAAAATTAATTATTGTGCAAATAATTAGTATTAATTAATAAAATTAAGTATTAATATAACAAATACATAATTAAATTTTACGTAATACATACATAGGATTATAACCAATCGGAAAAAAAATCGGAACTAATTTGATAACGGGGGTAATAGTACTGCTGCTTGGCGTGATCCTTATCACACCAAGCAGCTTCTTGTTGCTGGAATGAAATCCAATATGGCGGCCTAGCGGTAATTTAATGATACACAATAATTTAAAAGAATTGTTTTGAAATACATTGAATTGTTTTGAAATACATTGAAATGTATTTGAAATAAAAAAATATAGGAAGAGATTGAGAATAACCTAGATCAATCAATAAATAATGGATAATAATATTATGTAATAAAAAGTAACATGAACTAATAATAGTATTATAAGCAGCATCTTATAATATTATTTTATCGTAATTATATATAATATTCATATAGTACGATTTTATAACGGTTATTAGAAATAATAATCATATAATATAATTAAATAGTATTATTAAAAAGAATAATCATTGAACTGTAAAAAAATAAAAATAATGCATAAGATAACTCGTAATACATAACTATAAATAAACATAAGAATAGCTATAAATAAACAAAAGAAATAGTTAGTATAAATAATAAGATAATAATTATAGTTAAATAATTATTATAAAGAAATAACAATATTAATTATAAAGAAATAACAATATTAATTATAAATAAATAACAAAGTATGTAATAATAGTTATAAATAAATGCTAAAAAAACAATTATAAATAACGAATATTATATGATGATTACACATAGTAATAATTGCATTTTTTTTCATTATGAATAAAATAATTACATAATGTATGTTAAAAGTAATTTAGAATATCAATTACAAAGTAGTGAAAGCTTGCGATATGAAACTTGCACTGCAAGTTCCTTCAACAAGTATCATCGAACTAAGAACGCAAAAAAAAAACATTTTTAAAACAAAAATAAACTATTTATAGCGATAATTAAAAGCACAACACTTATTCTTTTAAGAAAAAAATATTCTAGAACTCACTCATTTTAGAAATATCCATATTCAAAGTAGCCCATAATTAAACAGAAGACGCAAATAGAAAATTAAACTGAAAATGGTTAAATTTTTAAAGATATCGTCTGAAATTAAAGGGTTATAGCGAGGGAAAAACGAATAAAAGTTATTTCTAATATACGTTATCCAAATAGCAACCACATCGACAGACGATGAAAATATTAAGCTAACCATATTGTAATATTATCGCCCATCTTGGCAAACATAAACAACTTGGCGCTACTACCCCCAATATCAAATTAGCACGAAAAAATCAAGGGCTATGGGGGTGTCCGGACCCCTAGGACACCCCCCTAGTGTGCGCCACTGGTATGGATCCAAATTAAATGAACTTTTGCGAGAACTTTGAAATTTCAGATCTTAAAATTAGCAGTTATAAAATCCATATTTATAAACACACATCAACCTTCTGAATTTACATAAAATAAATTAGAATACTGAAACCCTGCAATTTTTAGGAAGTTTTGAATAAAAGAAACAAATACAAATATAAAATAAAAATGTACAATGTAACTATTTTTTGCAAAATATCTCGATACAGCTATTTTTCAAGTCCTAACAATACAAATCCTTTTTATAATATCTGTTCATCATAACCATAGAATTAATTTTAAATACTATCATAATTATGCTTATTTTAAACCTCCCTAATTTTCTTTACTTTGAGTTTTATTAATAAATCCTTACATTGCATATACAAATAACTACATCAAATTGAAGGAGATAGAAACAAATAATAAAATTGACAAAGGGTTTTCTTTTTCAATTTCCTACTAATTACAAAATTTCTACAATTGGTTCCTCCAAAATAAAAAAACAATGCATTATCTACTGTAATAATGGGAATATTTGTTTAACACTGAACACACCAACACTTAACGCATATCTATTTCTAATGGTTATGTCTTTCGACCAGGCATTGTATGTGTTTCATGTTAATTAAACTCCAGTTCCATTTCATGCTTCTTTGGAGAAATATATTGACAAGCTATTTTGTTATTACTAATATGTATCTAAAGTATCCTTTTATGTAGAATTATATTTATACTTAAAAAAAATACTCAGAATTCTCACTCTGAAGTTCAATGTTTGAAAATACAGTAATAAAGATTAAAATTATTACATCAAGAAGTTACCAAAGTTTATCATGAATAAATTGAGTTCCATTTTAATGAAACTCACAATTTCTACTACTTATAAAAAAGATAATTAATAACAGTATTGTTTTACCAGGACAATCTTAAAATTTCCGGAAACTTTTCAGTTCCTCAAATTATACTTGAGCAAAACATTAAATTACTTCAAAGTTTGTCAAAGAAATGCTAAATCTGTACTCGTACCATTCCAAAACTTGGAACTTATTGTATTAAATTCAAAATGATTTTGCAAAGCAAAAATACATCAAAAACTTTAAAAATTTATATCATCATTACTTTGTTCAAATGTGAGCAGGAACAGTTTCCGCTATTGGTGGTAATTGCAGCATCTGGTGATGTCTTTTGATTTGAAGAAATTGGCGAATATTATAATATATAAGAGTCCAAAATTTGTCTTCTCAACATGTCACGTAAAAGTATCAGTGATTTTGGCTAATTAACCCCTTAACAATAACTTTAAAAAAGATTCTCTGTAACTACCTTTTTTTTTTAACGTTGAATTTTTCATCAATATAGATTACGCAAACAATGTCAAGATATTCATTTAAGGATAAACAAGAGTATAAACGAGAGTTTATTAAAATTCTAAATATATATCCATTATTTTTAGAAAGTAAATATCCCACAGATGCTAATCAAATATCTATACATAAGGCTGTATTTGGTTTCATGATCATAATTCTCGATAAATATAGAATCGATCTATGTACTCTTGGGTCAATATTTGTAAACTCAATGCAACAAATTTATTCAGGACTTAAAATTTATAAGTAGGATAATATCAAGATACATGAGTATATTTTAGACTTTGATATTTATGTAAATATTAAAATCCAGAGTATTCTTATGCTTGTATAAGTTAAGGGGATAAAACATTTCAGCTAGGATTGCACATATTTCGGTTGATTTGTCGAATCGGCTGCTTCTCGCGCCAAATCTAAAAATGCACCGTATTTTTTCGTAGTGAATAAAGTTTTGAGTAGTTAGTAATTAGTTTTATTATTTTTCCAAAAGTCACAATTATTTGACGGCACGACTATACCTCATTAATCATTTATTTATAAGAAAAATGGCACGTAGATCCATAAAGGTTCACCACTCCTGTTCTAAGGGTTCCTTTAGTTTAAAAAGTTTGAAGACCACTGTTCTAGAGAAATCCTGCGGCATAAAGCAATTAAGAATCTCTAAAAGCATTGTGGTAGCTGTAATAACGCGAATGAATCAAACTTGGTAATTTAAAGCACAAATATTTTAATGTATGTTAGGTCATACTCAGAAGCCCATAAGTGTATTTGAAATGAACTTCGTAAATTCTAATCACATACAAGTAAAAAAATGATACCTGGGCAAACACCTTACTTGTATAAGACTTAAAGATGTATGGAGTTGATAATTTGGAAATATGATTCATTATTTAAAAAACAAATAAGGTTTGATAACAGCGAAAAACGAAGCGCCTCTATACATTCCTTAAACTCAGGATACGTTCCTAACCATCACATAAAAATATGTTAAAAACTGTTGCCACTGACACTAACAAAATGGGAATTTTACATTCGGGCCCCTGCTCCATGAGAAATTTTAAAAATCTTTTAACTGTAGCGTAGTTAAAAATCAAACAAATCGTCCAAATCTTTTTGAAGGACGACGATTGTGACACAAGTAATGTCGACTTGATGAAGGTTCAGTGGTCACAGAATCTTCTTGAAGATCTTCTGCAAGATCCTGATTTTCTACAGATGAATCGTTTTCTTTGATAGAGGTGTTATTCTGCATGTTATCTGCATCTCGTTTGAAGTAAGAGCGAATATGTTGCTCATGGACAACTTTGATAAACTTGTTTGGGATGTCCTAGACTTGATCTTGTAGCACACGGCCCCGGCTGGAAGTACAATCACAAATAATCATTTGAAGATAGGAGAGAGCAGTGGCATAGCCACCAATGGGCTAGGTGGTACCATGCACCGGGGCCCACAAGTTTAGGGTACCCTCGGATCCTGACTACCAGGTAAGCCAAACTTGAGATAACTCCTCCCACATTTAAGATATAAATACGAAAGGTTGCAACACAACTATAATCATGACAACTCAGTTGAAAGTAATTTCCAACTTGTAGGGAATTTCCCTAAATTCTTTCCGTTTTTTATACAGTGTTGCAAACTTTACTTACTAAAAAGTTTGTATTGTTTTCATTTTTTTCATAAACTGTTACTTGAAAATAAACTTTACGTTCCATGAAAATTGTTACATTACATTATATAAAAAACCTACAGAGGAAGGAATTCGTTCCTGATAACATTATAGTTTTAATAACAATATAAATATATATATGGTACTCATAGTAAGCTAGTTTCCTGTTTCAGTATTTCGCAATCCACTCGTATCTGCAATAGACTGATTTCGCCTAGCTGACCACCCAGCTTCCATCATGACGATGATTCTCCCCCTCTCAAATTGCGATAGCTGTTCATATTGTCTTCGAAAACGGCGTAATGGCATGTCTACCTCAGCTCTTGCTTTGTAAACGATTCAGCACACTGAAACAAGTTTCGAGTTCGAGTTTTGATTGACGTCCTGGGGAAATGAATCAGAACTGATCCTCCTTCCCCTATCTGATGTTAACGGCGCCTTGAAGTGGATGGCATGACTGAAGAGATTTTTCCTGACAATTTGTAGAGGCTTGAATCTGATTGGCTAGGTGGAAAAGGACGAGGGACTTCAGAGTCTTGAACGCTCTTCCTGGTTTTGGCGGAAAAAGATTGATGGGTTTCAGAGGTAGAAACTGAATGTAGAGGAAAGCACTGTGGTTGGTTGATTGCAGTAAGTGAGAAAACTCTCTATTGGCTGCCCTGAAGTTGGGGAGATTTAATACAAAGTGGATAAAAGGGCTGTCCTGGTGGGTGCAGCAGAAAGTTTAAGACAAAAATTTAAAGTTTAAAAGTAAAAATCAGATAACAATTAATAAATTTAGCTATTATGGGTCATTCACCATCGGTGAATGAACAAGAAATAAATTAGGGGGATTGTAGGAGTCAAGGAAGATTCTGCTTGGCCTTTTGATTTTATCATCCATAACATAGTTTTAGATGTCCAATAGATTTAAATTATTTGTGAAAGGGATATCATTAAAAAATTTTTGGCAAGATTTTGAATGTAGTTTTTGAAAGCAGGGATTTTTAAATCCCTATAGATTAAAAAATTTCTAACATATCTGCCAGGTCTAACAATGTTTCTTATGAGAGAGTTCTGAGCAACTTCTAGAATTTTAATATTAGAGTCTGCTGCATAACCCCACACAGGGGCAGAGTAACTAAGAATGGGCCGCAAAACGGCAGTGTAGAGAAGTACCTTATTAGAAATAGTCATTTCAGAATTCCGGTTTATTAACGGATAAATTATAATCTAAGCGCGCACCGGAATTTATTACGTGCGTGTAAAATATGTTGTTTCCAGATAAGTTTATCGTCCAACATGACGCCCAGATATTTAGTACTCTGAGACCATTGGAGTGGAGTGGAATAAAGTGAGGGTGGAGTGCATGGTTTTCTCCTCCTGGTAAAGAGAACGGCAACTGTTAAATCAACATTTATTTTAATTTTCAAATAATTAACAAAATTTTCCAGGAGACAGAGATGTCTATTTAACGCGAGAGAGATGGTGTTATGATTTTTAAAGCAGGCAGTGATACATGTGCATCTGCGTAAAGATTTAACATTGTTTGTGGGTGTGTGGGTATGTCATTAATGTAGAGATTAAATAAAATCGGACCAAGCAAGGAACCTTGCGGACATCCGATGTTTATGAAACGTGTGTCTGAGAGAGTATTGTTGACTCTGACATGATAAAATCTATTGACGAGATAAGAGTCTATAATATGAATAAGAGAGGGAGGGAAATTATAGTTAATCAGCTTGTAAATGAGCCCACTGATCCAGACACGATCAAAAGCCTTCTGGAAGCACACTCAAACAAGCTTTGGTTACCTGTTTTATACTCCACGGAGAACGACGTTAAACGCCCTCTACCCGCTATACACAATGCTGCATTTCTAATCATTTGCATATGTCCCCGACATGTCAAGTTTTGTTACGATCCCACAATTTTTTCTTGGTGCGCTAATTTTTTTTCATGAGTGTATTTGATTTATCATTTTTGCAATTTCAAGTTATATATTTGTACGTAGTATTGTGAATCTGGTACTTCATTTCATGTATCTTATTTTCTTATTTCTTACTATGTACGTTTAATGTCAGTTTTCTTTTGTCTTGAACCCTGAAGGGTTCGGGGAGGTAGTATTTGTTAAATCGTGAAATTTGATATGTTTATACAATTTTCTTCTATAACTATCTTTCGATTCCAGAACTGAGGGTCAAAACGACATTCCTTCCACCAACAGGATGCCCGGTGTCCGCTAACCAAAAGGGAAAATAAGTGATAAGAATTTTTGTAAGATAGCGAATTACAGTAAATGTTTTATTTTAGTCTTGAATGTTATTATTTAATGTTAAAATAAATGCTTGTGATCACTACCATCAACAGGATCGTTTTCGAAAAAATTGACCGGCTGAAATTGGCACAATTCAATCTTTTAACTCGCTCATTAAAAGCAACACATAATTATATTTTTAATTTTGAATTAATTTATATTTTTTAAGGCTTAAAATAATATACAAATCCAGCGCAGCACCTTCTGTAAGGTACATCTCCGAATAGGGCACAATTAATATTGTTACCAGTCTCTGAATATGGACCCCATATATTTACCTCTTATTAAGGGATATTCTTTTTTAATGGCACTGAAAAAAGTTTCTTATTTCTTTTATATAACATTTTAGGTTTCCAAAGACAAGTTTGTATTTCTCTTTAAATAAAGTAACTATAGAGTGTTGCCCTAATAAATCAATGTAATATTAACAGAGCAAAGGAACAAAGAAATAAAAAATTACTACATTGTCTGATCCACGCTTCGATTTAGAGACAAAACATAATATGTAATAAAGCGATTACACCTCGTGGGAGGTGCGTTTTCCTTGAGTTTACGTAAGAAATAAAAATGCTGGCTCTCTCTCTTAGGTTGACACTATGTACAGGCTTTTAAAAAGATCTGTACAGCGGAGTATTTTCAACAAATTTCTCTAAGTACAAGATTTCATTGCTTATTTCAAACATTTATTCAGTAATCAAATTTTTTCAATTAAGAATTTTCATTTTTAATGAACTTCAAAATTAAAAACATCTGTAACTAAGGTATTTATTTGTATATCACTTATTTAAAGATTATTACGACCTGAATTTCTAATTAAACTAATTTTTATAGCATTAAAGCCCAAAATACCCAATGTCTGGTTTGATAGGTTTAAATTTCTGGCGCTAAGACACATATTGTGTCAAACACAAGGTTCTTTATCGGAAGGTACTACAATATTTTTAATATCTTAAGATATAGTATTAAGGGATATTTTATTGTATTTTCCTTCATGAAAAAGCGGACTATAAAAATAATATATTTAGTTTCATAAAATCTCTTTTGTTAATATATGTGAATGCATTTATGTAATAAATAAATTCATATAGGTGAATAGATTTTAACTGAAAGGATTACTGAGTTAAAAGAGAACTAGCTTATTTTAATGTCAGTGAAATTATTGTATACCTACGTATCCACATAGCTATATTTAAAAGTATATAGATAGTAAAATATTACTGACGCTTTTTTTTTCCATAAGACAGCATCCACTTCCAAAACGAGACATGCACATCCTTCATTACTATTCCCAAAATTAGAATAAAAATCCGGTTCATTTGTCTACTTTATAGTAAATTTTGATTTTTTCCTTTTTTATGAGTCATCAATATAATAAATTATTTTTCTGAATAATCATGTTAAGATAATATTTACACATGTGTTTTAGATGAGTTTTTTCTGTTTTTTTTTATACATCAAAAGAAACTTGTAACATGAAGCTGTAATTATACATATATACTTTTAAGTAATTGCGTCATTGCTGATCGAAGTATAGAAAAGGCATTTCTTAACTATTTAGCGGGCAGTGGCTAATACATATAGCCACATATTAAAAAAAATTTCTCAAAGTGGGTGTGGAATATTTAGTATATCTATATGCATTAATTGAAGCTAAAACGCATAAAAATAAATACGGATGGCAACACGATACCTTTTTTTGCATTTCATGTCCTCTGGTGGGTAGTTAAAAACAGTTTTTCTCGGTGTAAATCTACAAATTGTATTTTGATTACTATAAATAAAATTTCTGATATTTGAAAAAGATTTCGACATGTGTGTCTTAAGTATACTTTTCTTTAATCTGAATGAATTAAGCAATCGTGTAGTTAAAAAGATTTTATTTAGGTTTTTAGAAACCTTTAATACGTGGATAGAGCTCAATCCACAGCCCAACTAGAACAGAAAAATGACCCTGAAATTTTCGCTTTTCCTGTACTCGAGACAGAGCATTTAGAATCACGTGAGAATGTTGGGGGTGGGAAATATAAACAAACTTTGTTTACAATATGTTGTACAAGATTCTCGGGTTCGAAAACCTTTCATTACAGATTTCCTGCTCGGAGAAAACGTTTGCATATTATTAAGTTCCACAGTAAATAGCTCATCAAATTTGGGAAATAACTAATTTAAATTCTCAAAAATATTACTTTATTTCTAACTTTTCATACTAAAATTAAATGAAATATAAAATGGGGATGTATACCAAGTTCAATGTATAGACTAAGTATTCGATATATTTTCTAAGTAAGTATTCAATGGTTTACAATTATTCTATATTATTAAATTACACTTATACTTTGTATTTAATTGTTATTGAAATAGTTATTACATAAATGTTAGTTTTTCTTAAAAAAGTTTATTGTAATATGATTTATTATTTCTGTAATGAAAAGTAAGTTAAATTTCCTAAATGAGCAGTGGCTATAACATCTAGCCATCACCCAGGAAAAACCCACGATTTATATATATATTTTTGTGACTATAAATAATGTTTATAGAGGATGAGAACATTACATTTATAAAGTACTTTATCACAGAAAATTGTATTCTAGTTGTGTGCCCGTTAAAGGGTAAAAAATTCTATTGTAATATTTTAAAGTATGTGAATTAGGTCAGTAATAGGTTGTTGCTGTTACTAATGCCACCTGTCTGACGCAGTCCGATCAAGGCCCACGAAATTCATCATGGCAAAGGGCTAGATTGTATGCCAGTCGTAATCCGTCGCTTTGAGCCCCATGCAGTTGACAGACTGATTTGGCTCGTTTACCCCAATTTTAAGGGAGGGCACCCTAAGGGTGGTCAGGGGCCTACCACTTTTCTTCCCATTCCACCAACCTCACGAGAGGATTTGTGGCTCGACGACTATTTAGAGTGTCCTCCTGCTGCGAAGGCATTATGCATGAACAAACATCCAGTCTCTCTCTGGGATTCGAACCCAGGTCCTATGGCACAGCAATCAGCGTCGCTAACCACTATACCGGATGAGCGGCACATAAAATGTCATAGTTTGGACGCACCGGGTAACAACAACAACTATAATTTATCTTTTCAATGTTTATTCTTTCTTTTTAATCTAAAGAAATAAATTTAGTAGCGAATAAAAATATTTTCAAATAAGATTGCATTTGTTAATATTTAAATGTTATAGAAAATATTCCGAAATGACATTTTTTGAGGAAGCCAAAAGACAGAATTTTGTTGGACTGAGAAATATAACTTTATTATTATTATATAATAACCATGAAGATAGTCTAGAAAGTGCCCCAATTTTTTATCGCCGGACCGTCAACGTTTGAAAATTTTTCCCCGGGCCGCTGGGAGGAGGACATTGATTGTTTATATTTTAGATTTTTTGATTTATAAAAAAAATGATTTAATTGTATTTAATAAATAAAAATATAAATAATTTAATAAAGAATTTAATTTTTTATATGCCTTCAAAATAAAATACAGTTACCCAAAAAAAATAAAGTGATTTAACACAAAATTTTAACTTACTGAACTTTAAAACAAGATAACCCTGAGCTTGTTTTTTTTGAAATGAGACTGTTCCATCTGGGGTAATGGGAGGCAATGACACCCGGGTTTTGCTTATGTCCAGTTTATTCCGTTGTTTTTTTTTGGTTGCTGTTACTGCAGAAACCCCGTTCACACAGATAGGCCTTTTTGTGGAAACGAATTCACCGCATTCGGCAGCTGTGATTTGAGGGGGCGGGGGCCGCCCCCCAACCCGACTCTCGAGGAACCTGATTCCACCGACCGTAGGATAAAACAAGAGAGCTCCAAGGGGGCCCGGGATCCCCAAGGGTAGTGTGCCCCCCCCCCTGAATGGGGTGGAAAAAGGAATTTTTTGAAAAAGGGCAGGGGGGAAAGTAAAATACCCTGCAACGAAAGAAAAATAGTTGCTGTGTTTTTTTTCTTTTTTTTTGTTTTTAAAACTTTAAAAAAGATTTGTCACTCCCTTTCGGGGTTTTTTAAAAAAAAAAATTTTTCTGAAACACAATTTTTTTTAATTTTGGGTATAGAACTAGGAATTTAAATTCAGTTGAAGAAAGGGGTGGCCCGGTCCCATTTGATCAGGGACCGGGGTTCGGAGCACTGGTCGAATACGAAACCCAAAGCCCGCGAGGAAATTAAAGACAAGGCTGTGAAAAAATGGTACTATTGACGCGGAACAACAAAATGCATACAATCCGGGGGAAAAAAAACGATGGCATGCCATCACTGAAAAAATGATTGCTGAAGTACAATTTTCGGCCAGTCAAAATTTGGCATTCAGAGGAACTAGTGCGAAGTTTAAATAATAAGATAATGGTTTTTTTTAAAAAATGTAGTCTAGATTTTAGTCAAATTTGATTAGAAATTTAGAAAAATTTTTTCCAAAATCAAAAATAGAAAAACATGTATTCCAACCACTTGGGTTTTTCAAAATGAAATAATTAATATCTTAGCCGAATTCATTCGTAATGAGATAACACGCATTGTCAAAAAAGAACCCACACTATAATTATTGACTCTACACCAGATATTAGTTACACAGAACAAAAATAACGTTTGTAATTAGATGTGTAAACACTACCGATGGTAACGTATATATTAAAAAAAAATTTCTTATGAGTTTTTAGAAATATGACACAAGAAAGGCTTTCAGATTTGGACGACATTCTCTATTGAATTCGAAATACCTGAAAAAAAATTCATTTCACTAAAATTATTGACAATTTTGCTTCTCAGAAAGCCAGAAAAATTATTTAATAGTTAGTTATAAAGTAGTCTTTTTGTAGGACCGATTTGCATATTTTTCGTTTCACAAGATTTATATACTTTAGTACTTTTTTTTATTAGATTATATATTCTGAGTAAATACTGTTAATTTGCTTTTCTAATTATAAAATACCTATTTTTATTTCAAAGATAATATTTTTGCTTGTTTATTATTTTGTTAAAGTATATTTTTTTGGTATCATTACCTATTAAATGACCATAAAATAAAGTTCTGCACTTCAAATTTCATTTACATTTTTATTAATGTTTTACTTTTCACTATTGTACTGGTAGACGAATTTATAACCTCAATATATAAATATTAAATTAATTAAATATATAAGTATTGTAATAAAAGTAGTTAAATATATAAGTATTGTAATAAGCAATTAAATATATAAGTATTCTATTTAATACTTATATATTTAATTACTTATTATAAGTATTAGTCAAAATATGAAACATTCATTAAAGGTGCGGCACATTAGATCTTTGCACACGGGCGGCAGACACCCTAGGATCGGACCTGGCCATCCTACGAGATTTTCCCTTCTTACGAGACCCCGACTATTTAATGAAAAAATTAAACACAATACTTTCCATTACATTGAAAATTCGGTTCTCCAGTATATGCTCGAGCGAGAAAGTTAAATTCACAACAATTTGAAGCTGCAAAACAAAATTTCAGTATATTTGATGGGGTATTATTTTTCCTTTAAAAATCAAATTTGGGTCCCATTGCACAGGGTTTTCCCAAAAAAAGCCCGAACTCGTGGCGCCCTTTTGCGGGATTATTGTGCTCAAAACAAACCGACGGCTGATACTCTTTTCCCAAATTTGACAAGTTTAAAAAAATTCCCAAAAAAATTTTCACAAAGCTGGATATTCAAAGAGCTTACCATCATATTCCTATCCATCCTGCTGACAGGCATAAAACGGCAATAATTACGAACTGCGGAACTTTAGAATTTGTATTTATGCCATTCGGATTATGCAATGCCGCTCAAAGATGGTTTTGATTAAAAAAAACGTCGGAGCCAAATCGGGCCCCTCTCCCCGAGAGAAACCTGATTGGGTAGGCTTAACACTCGACTTTTCCCTTTTGAATGGCCTTTTTACACGAGGAACTTAGACTATTGTTTCTCTCGGGGGAAAATTTAAATTTCATCGACGGCCCAACTCTTATAAAAACAGGGGAAGTTTTAAAAACTTATTATGGTTTGACATAAAATGCATGTTCGGAAGCTCCGAAGTACCTTTTGTAGGTTACCTTGTAAATAAAGATGTTATCTTACCCCTTCTTGAAAAAGTAAAACTCATCGTTAATTATAAACAACCTGCCCCAGTTCGCGACCTTAGAAAATTTTTGGGTATTTTGAACTTTTATCGAAAATTCTTACCTAAGGAGAAAAAATACAAGCCCTTTCAGCTTTCGACAAGAAAAATGATAAACAGGAAACACAAAAGAACCGGGCATCAAGCATCAAACAATAAAAATCCATAGCTAACATTCACTTTTAGCTCATCCTTCACAGGATACTGATCTCGCATTGATGACTGATGCTAGTGATTTTTTTGGGGCCTCCTTAAATGAGGGTCACCAGCGATAGTTTTAAAACCCTTTGTTTTTTTCCAAAAAAAAACACCCCAAACTAAACAAAATTTTTTATCGTGAACTTTGGGCTTTTTCCCCCTACAATATTTCCGACATATGATAACTGCGCCTTTGCTTTTTTAATTCACCACCGTTTAGTATGTCTCAGGCATTTTTTTTTTGTAGTCCAGCGGGCGCATTTTCGGATATCAACGACCCCAAAAAACCATAAATTATGAGGAATTTGCACGAATGCAAGAGGATGATGATGAATTAAAAGCACTACTTTCGTCATGAACCCAAACCCCTTTGCTTAAACGAGAATGCCGGAAAACCCCCGAAATATTTTGGGTATTTCCACGGGTTCAGTACCTCTTTCGTCCTCACGCCCCCAACAAACGTTTTTTTTTGCAGTGCCCAACCTCTCACATTTTGGAATTTTTTCCCCAAAGCTAATCCTAAAAGGTTCGTATGGATTTCCAGAACAAAGATATTGCATTAACCCCTAGGCTTTTGTCAACGAGTTAAAAAAATACATACAAATAGTGAACTTTATTTCGGTTCCCGATTGATTTATCCCCTTTAGATATTATTGACCCTTCCTCCATCCCAAAGGGTTTTCTTTGCCTTAACACTTTTTCTCGTTGGCCGAGGATATCCCATTTGATATAACAGCCGAGACAGTGGCAGCAACAGTAATCCGCGAGGGGTTCCATGATTTGAGTTCCGGCGATTACAACGACCAGGGCCCAATTTTAGTCTCCTTGTAAGGAATTATGTGGGGTTTAGGAATTAGCAAGATAAGAACCACCCATACCACCCTTCATCCAATGGACTCGTGGAGCGTACACACCGGTTTTCAAAGCCCTCATGGTCAGCCACCCAGTTGACACAAGTCCTTCCTTCTTTCCTTTGTCATTAAAAGGGGCCAAGGTCGCTGCGAAATGGAAAACGGTCAACATTCGTCTACCCAGGATTTTTTTCGAATCAGGTACGAAAAACGTTTTTGAGTTTGGCAACAACGAAACAAACCATGCATATTCTCAAACCCGTTCCTACATCTTCAAATGAACGTAAACTGTTTTTTTTACAAACCCCCCCAATGTACCCAGGGATTTTACGACATGATTACGAATTACAACCCTCTACGATGGATTTCCGCTGTAGTTAAACGATCTGAAAAAATCATCACTCTGAGCGACAAGGCAAAGGTTTTTTGTTTCCATGTGAATCAAACCAACATTCATGTTATCTGACACAATAAGTCTAACCAACCATCTTTTATTCTAAATCAAAAAGGCCCTGCACCCAAACCCCCTCCGGTCGCCGGGGTGATTTTCCACAAAGATCGGCAACTTGATTGTTGTAAAACCTCCTACCAGTTTTCACACTGGGAGGGTTCTTTTAGGCTGGCGCTGTAGCATTTAATTGTATACATTTTATATTTAAATGGGAACCAACTGGTTCAGTTTCGACATTACCCCAGACTTAAACCCGAGATCTTGCCGTTCCGAGATTAAAAATGTGGGCTTTATAAGTTTTTAACAAAAACAAAAAAACCAAAAAATAAAAGCCAAATCCACCATTTTAAAAGGAGAAAAGCGGCTACCACTAATGACTAATCCCGATATCTCCCAAAAATTAAAAGTACAGACTTAAAATTTGTGATAGGCATTTTTTTATGAAGTGACATCAGCAAGAAAGGTTTTAAAATCACCCCAAAGGGGGGGTTTCGGGGTTTAAAGGGTTAAGATAATTTTTCCATTATTAAACTATTAGATGTAAAATTTTTTAACTTGGACGCAGATTCCTTTTATAGGTAGAATCCCCCAAAAAATGATTTTTGAAAATTGATCCAAGGGGGTTGGGGCCTTGGGGCTTATATAATTATTCCCTTTTTTAAAAAATTGCTTTTCAGTCTTGGGAAATTTTTTACCCTTTTTTGGGAGATGCTACAAAATTGTTTTGAGAAAATTTACTTCAGGGGTTGGGGGGGTTTTTAATTTTTTCCTTTTAAACTATAGGTAAATTTGAAATTTGGGAAAGTTTTTCCTTTTAGAGTAGGTCCCTAAAATGGTTTTGTGAAATCGCCCAAGTGGTGTTGCGGGGACTTATAGGTAATCATTTCCATTTTTAAATTATTTGATGGACAGTCTTGAAATTAGTTAATTCCTTTCCTAGAGTAGTGTTCCGCTACAAAATGGGTTTTGTAGTTCCAAGCAAAATCAACCCCCAAGTAGCGTTGCGGGAATTAAGGGGCGTTATAGGTAATTATCTCCTTTTTTAAACTATTAGGCGTAAAATCTTGAAATCAAGTAAGCACATTCCATTCATTGAGTAGAGATCCACTATAAGATGGGTTTTGTGAAAATCGCTTCCTGAGTGGCGTTGCTGCTTAAGGGGCGTTATAGATAATTATTTCCATTTTTAAACTCTATTAGAAGTAGTCTTAAAAAATTTGATAAGCAGATCCCTTTCATGGAGTAGAAATTCGCTACAAAAAGGTTGGATAAAACTGACCCAAGGGCACTGGAGGCGTAATAGATAAATATATCCTTTTTTCAACTATTAGACCCACCTGCTTGAAAATTAGAAGGCATGTTCCTTTCATGGAATAGAGTTCCTCTAACAAAGAATTTTGTGAAAACCGACCACCAAAAGGAGTGGGGTTGCGAGGCGCTAAGAAGAGTTATAGAAAAATTCCTGTTTTTGAATATAACCCAGGGCCGGACCGTGACTTTTGGGGGCCCTGAGCTAACAATATCTGAGCCCCCAAAATAATTAAAGTTTTTGCCCTTTTCTGAAAAAAATTTGTGAGGGAAAATTTAAAATATACGAAATTTAAGGTTTTCTTTTTATTTCAAACTTAAATTCGTTATAAACAATAACATAATTTACAAAAAAACTTTTTTACACTTTTGTGCGCTGCAAATTCTTTTATTTGCAGATCCAATTTTAAGTCTTTGGTGAGATCAGTATTAATACAAAGAAGTAATAAATAATTAAGCCTAGTATATATATTTGTCATTGTTCTATATTTGTTTTCTATATAGGACATTTTAGAGAACGCACACTCCGCTTCATAAGTTGTAATAAGGAGCATTAGAAAAATCTTTAAAATGGTATACAAATTTTGAAAAGCGTCAACAAGTTTCTTTTCAATAAATTGCATTGAACATATCACTACATGTATAGGACTCTAGCTCAGTTTGTTTTAGATAAGTTTTGAATTGAACACCTTCATTTACTAAATGTTGGTCTACGTCATCTGATTAGTATACAATAATAGCGCGTGCATTCTTCAGGTCGACGTTCTCTTCTTACTTTGACCTTGCACAAATCCAACAAAATTTTTAATTTCTTACTATATTCATCTACTTAAATCAAGGATTAGCTTGTTTAACGCAACACACACACAATGAGCGTGTCTCTTAAATTTTTCTGTCCCATACATAGCTTTTTCTGTGGATTTATCTGCAAATTTTGAATCAACCCGTCTCTTGTTCACATTGCTATGTTCTGTTTCTATATTAGGACTTAATTTTTTGGCTGCGTCTTGATACTCCTTTAGTTTTTGATATGATTCATGTTGTACATTGCTTATAAAGATATCAAGAAATAAATTGGAAAAGCAAATAAGTTTTTTAGAAATCAAACATACAGATTAAAAAATTCTACAATGAAAGCAATATTTGTATATGTATAAAATAATTATTTAGAAAGAAATCTACAAATGATTCAAATACCTAAAAAAAATAAATGAATTTTTATTTGAGAAAATTTACACAGATGTAAAAAAATGTAGCAGTCATTCCAAGAGAATACAACACAAAATATTCAAAAAATGCTATAGTTTTATTTCGGTTCTGTGTTGTGTTTCAATTTTGCCACACATTAAATGATCAAACATTATAAAATTGTTGATTCTTTCACATATCTTCCACTTTTATTTACAGGTTTCTATGGGTGAAAATCATTAAAATTGAGTTTTCAACAATAAGCTGTTATAAACACTACAGGCCTGACAGAGAATGTTACTGCTACAAAGTCAGGTTTTGGGCCCTCTAGAATCCCCAAGGCCATCAGCAATGCGGGGGTGTACGTTATGCCACTGAGGCTTAAAGTTTTTCTTTATTATGAATGTGTACATGTGTTCGTAAATGACAACTTTGATAGAAACCTTATTACAAATTTCCCAAATATAAGGTTTTTCATTGGTGTGTGAATACGTAAATGTCTATATTTAAATGCCCACTTCCATTAAAAGCCTTATTACAAATTTAACAAACATGAAGCTTTTCTTTGGTATGAACGCATAAATGGTTTTTTTATATCACCCCTACGATTGAAAGCCTCTTTACATATTTCAAATATGAGGTTTTTCCTTGGAGTGAATACATAGATGTGTTTCTAAAGTCCCCTTTCAGAGAAAGCTTTACCACAAATATCTCAAACATGAGGCTTTTCCTTGGTATGAACACGTGAATGTACATTCAAACTAGATCTTCGAGAGAAAGCCTTGTTACATATTTCACAAACATGAGGTTTTTCCTTGGTATGAACAAGTAAATGTCTTTTTAAATTAGATATTACAGAGAAAGCCTTGTTGCATATTTCACAGCTATGAGGCTTTTCCTTGGTGTGAACACGTAAATGTTTTTAAAATTTGACCTTAGAGAGAAAGCCTTGTTGCATATTTCACAAATATGAGGTTTTTCATTGGTATGAATATGTGAATGTTCATTTAAATAACAACTTTGAGAGAAAGCCTTGTTGCATATTTCACAAGCATGGGGTTTTTCCTTGGTATGAACACGTAAATGTATTTTTAAGTCACCTGCTCGATGGAAAGCCTTGTTACATATTTCACAAACATAAGGTTTTTCATTAGTGTGAAAAAGCAGATGTATTTTTAAAGCACCCTTTGCACAGAAAGCTTTACAACAAATATCACAGACATAAGGTTTTCCCTTGGTATGTATACGTAAATGTGCATTTAAACTAGATATTCGAGAGAAAGCCTCGTTACATATTTCACAAACATGAGGTTTTCCCTTGGTATGAATACGTAAATGTCTTTTTAAAACAGAATTTTGAGAGAAACCTTTGTTGCATACTTCACAAACATAAGGCTTTTCGTTGGTATGCAAACATAAATGTATATTTAAATAATTTCTTCGAGAGAAAGCCTTGTTACATATTTCACAAACATGAGTCTTTTCCTTGGTATGCATAGGCATATGTGCATTTAGAGTACGTTTCTCAGAGAAAGCTTTTCCGCATATTACACAAACATAAGGCTTTTTGTTACTCAAGTGAAGCTTTAAGATATTTTGAGGGATGGCCATCTTGCTAATTTAAAGCAATGAGAGAAAGACTGGTTGCACTTTCTTTGTGAAAAATGATTTATAAATATATTTTTTTGTACATGGAGAAATGGTGTTGCTTTCAATTCAATACCGAAATAGGGAAATTTTGCTATAGCTGAAAAACAATATATAAAATGAAATCTAGCTGCATATCACAATTTTAAATAAAAGGAAAAATCATTTAACTACTTGAAAAAAATTCTAAATTGTATTTAATGAATGATGAAATTGTATGTACATGGAAATTTTTTAAATAGTACTAGAAATTATTAAAGAAATAATACTAGGTTCTCTTCTTGAACATAAACAAAAACTAAATTTCTTAGAGTATGATATTGAAAAGGGACATGGAACAAGTTCTATAAAATAAAACTTAAAGCATGAAGTATATCATCAAAAGCACTTCATGTCCTTTTTTAATTAATGAATGATTGGTGTGATGTGACCCTTGTGTGAAATTAAATAAATTTTTAGTGGGATGAACCATACAGTTCTTTCTATAAAGAAGTTCTTAGTAAAACACTGGGAGATCTTTGAAATTGCACAGATTTTTTGTCTTCAAATGGAAATCTTAAAAACTTACAAGCTTCTAAAATAAAAAAAAAAGGCCTTTTAAATTTGTTAGATTAAACTGCTTTTCAAAAAAATAATTTATACAAAACACTGAGAGAATTGATATTTTATAGAAACCCTGTTCATTCAATGAAAAAGAAACAAATTTTTATGCAGTATATTTTAAAAATTTCTTTAAAAAAGCTAAGTATTATTTTATTTGAGGGAAAAGTGTAACTTAAGATCTGAATTCTAAAATTTTCTTTTTAATTTCCATCCAAGGACATCAATGAAGAGTGTCCATATAAAACAGACAAATTTTCTATATTTATGTAGTGAATCTTCTTTTTCTCTAAAAGCTTTAATTTTTTTCCCCCACAGACACCTTGAAGTTTTTTCTCTGCCGATTTTGTCCTTGTGTAGTTTTAATAATTTAAAATTTCTGCAGTAGAATGAAATCTTCAATTCCTGTAAAAAAAAAAATGGGCATGACCATCAACATTGAAATTAAGTAAAACATATAGAACATTTAAGAATATATAATTAAATGGAATATCAGATACCCAGATTTCACAAACACTTTGGGGTTCTTTTTCCATACTGTACAAAACCATCAAGCATTTATTAGCTTTGAGTGTTCTAAAAAAACATTTACAAATTTTCAAATATGTAATAACTTTTATTTTTAGGATTATTAACTCCTAAAACTTATTTTTTTTAAAACTACATTGACCATATTTTTATTTTGAGAAAGATTGTTACTTATAAATACTTCAGCTATAATAAAATTCAATGCATTTAAAAAGAATATTTAAATGAGGATTTTACCCAAAAAAAAAGCTTGTAATTTAAAACAGTACACAAGGATGAGCAAGGTCAAGTAATTTAAAAAATTAAAAGTACAAGTAAAGTGATACAAGACTAAACTATATATTGATATAACAAACTAATTATATTTTGTAAAAGGTTTTCAAAAAATTAACGAAAAAGAATTTTTCAGTTTTTGAGAAATGGAATTTTAGCTTCTTTACATAATGAAGAATTTTATGGGATGAATCACACTAGAGCAAAGTCTGTAGACTTTTGAGAGAACAAAATTATTAGTGAAAAAAATTTTAAAAATTTGTGAGGAGAGGGAAAGGACCTTATTAATATCCTTTTTAATATTAAAATTCATATTAGTTTTTTTTATACTAAGTATAGCTTTAGAAAAAGTAACACTTTTCATTCCTTCTAAATCTAAGACTTATTGAAGATATTTTAACTTCTGTGACTCGACTTAAGAGCCATGTTAAAGTAACATTTCTTCTACTGATGGTGTTAAAAGGATGAAAGAAATAATGAAATAAACTGTTTCAGTTTTATGCAAAAGATTGGTGGTGGTATGCAAATGGTCATGAGTAACAATAATACCTTGACCACAAATCACTTAATCATCACTAGTTAATTCTTGGATAAAATGAATAGTGTTTGGGATATAGAAGTACTTGATTTATACACAATAAAGTTCTACGGAATTAGAGAGAAATGCTCTGAATCAATTTTACACATTTTTTAAAAAAAACTGTTCCATAAAAAAAGCATAAAATATTTGGAACTGGAAAATCTTTTTTATGTGGTTGACATTACTTTACATCTTAATACTTTCAATGTATTGTCATTGGGTAAAGAAATGTTAACATATTATTGAAAAAGGGTGCTTCAAAAAGTATGCAAATTTTGAAGAATCTTACTGTGGGGATCAGAAAAGTTGTTTAGAGGCAAAACAACTACTAGATTGTTACCCCAAACCAATCATGTGTTTAAACTGTCTCTGTTTTGTTGGAAAGATGAAACAAGTCCAAAAATTTAAGTGTATCAAGAGAAAAGGGAGTAATATTAATTTTAAAAGTTTCCTAAAATATTTTTGTAGTTAACTAGACTAGTAAAAGTAGAGCTACATTTACATTTCACTACAAAGGGCTATGGACTAAATTCAGAAAAATTGGCACCAGGTCGAAATCACGTGATCATTGATATACAATTTCATGTTCTTCCCTTTTTAGTGTGTGGAATTCCTACACTTGAGCTGCTTACATCTTTGGCATGAACTTTATTCTTAATATTTATTTATTATTATATTGTTGCATTATCCTAGTTTAATAATTAGGGGTGGGAAGTAATTTTAGTAATTATTTTAGTATAATTTTAGTTTGTTTATAAATAATAGTGTTATTTAGCGTTAGTGTGGCAAGCCTATTCATGGCAGTTACTTGGTGTTTGTTAATATATTTACTATCTCTCTTGCTCTAGATTATTTTTCTGTATATTTATATTTAGTCCCTATTTATTTTTTAGTTTATTTGCACAAAAGAACGGTTAACAGTGTAGAATTGAGACCACTGAATTTGAAAAACTTCTCACAGGTTAGTAGATAAATGTATCACTCCATACAAATTGATAAAATAATTTTAATTTCTAAGAAACATACACATATGAAATAGTCCCATAATGAAATATAAATGTTTATACCTTTCATTGTCCGATTTCCTTCGTAATTACAGGCTATAAATGTTTAATTTTTTTAGAAATGTTATCACTATAATTTCTCATATAAAAGAGAAAGGAAAATTCGAGAACATGGAATGCATGAAAACACATTCTTGTAGTAAAATTTATCAGTAACTTGGATATTTTTGTGTATTTAAAAATTTTGACATCTATATCTAATGTTTAACAAGAGTTTTCTAATATTTTATACAATTTTTGCACTTAATTATTATATCTTACTGATAATATCCAACAAAATTCTCTGGAAATCTTATGAATTGCTTTAAAAAAATTTTTAGAACATAAAAAATAAAGTATAATTTTTTAAAAATAATCAAAAAAGTATTAAATGTCCATTAACCCAAACAGATAAAATGACTATAAATTTTAAAAAAATATTTGTTTCTCTAAAGTCTCTGCGAATTTTATTTGCTCTAATTTGAGCACTATCAAAATTAATTTAATCAAAAATTTAAATATATCACACATAGGAACTAGAAAGCAAAAACAAGAAACTGTGCATAATAATTATTACATCAAGAAGTTACCAAAGTTTCTCATGAATAAATCGAGTTCCATATTAATGAAAATCACAATTTCTACTACTTATAATCAAGATAATTAATAATAGTATTGTTTTACCAGGACAATCTTAAAATTTCTGGAAACTTTTCAGTTCCTCAAATTATACTTGAGCAAAACATTAAATTACTTCAAAGTTTGTCAAAAGAAATGCTAAATCTGTACTGCACTATTCCAAAACTTGAACTTATGAAAAATGATTTTGGCCCAAA
>BMAV01026345.1:0-22607 GCA_019973955.1 Trichonephila inaurata madagascariensis | reverse complement strand
ATTTATCGGAAATGGCAGCAAAGAGGACTTTTGACTGAATTCAGGAATTCAGTATTGTTTGTTTATAATTTAAACTCAGTTTCACTCATAAAATAGTCATTACTCCAGTTCAGTTCACTATTTCACTGTTATTTGTTATTACTATCGTTTCAATTACAAATACAAATACAAGAAAAAAAAATCTTGTAATTCGTACTCGTACGACATCGAAAGCAAAATTGGTAGATCTGATTGCTTGATTGATGGAACTTTTCGCGCTACATTTTTAATAAATTTTTAAATAAGTGAGTTTTTTCGTGCAATGGGTTATTAGCGGGTCACATGCGGGCAGCAGGTTGAGTATCCCTGATTTAAGGTGTACTTTTTTTTTTGAGTAATTTCACATCACCTACTTTAAATACAGGATTAATAAAAATATGCTGCCATATTTGAATTCCGTTCGCTTGGTTATATTGGTGCTAATATTTCTAGTCATTTTTTTTAATTCCATTTTATGCTGAATTTTCCCCCTTTTTTCCCAACAAAATGGGGTTTTCCCCATTTTTTTGCACGTTAAAATTTACTGTTCATGTGCGGTACGTTTTTAGCAGCAGAAAGGTGTATGTATATTAACTGGTTATCGATAAACAATTATAATTTGTAGCATTTTTATAGTTTTATTAAAATTTTAGAGATTTTACCATGTTATAAGAAATATTTAAAAAACGAATGAAAAAAAAAGTTATATCTTTAGAAGGGAAAGAAGAAATTTTAGATTTTCTACGTAACGGAAAAAGGGTAACAGATGTTGCTAAATTTTATTTCATAAATGGAGCTACGATAAAAGGGGGGGGAGTGAAGAGTCTATTAGGAAATATACTCGGAAAAGATTCAGCTGCTGTGCACAAGTCCAGCTTTATACGTAAAAGATGTTACGTTGAAAACTATGAAAAAAGCATTAACAGTATGACTAGAAGATGCCACTCAAAAACGAATTCCAATTGATATCAATATTAGCTTTATTTTAGGTTGAAAAAAAATGACTAAATTTTGTACATTTCAGTTTGTTTTCATTTAACGGTTAAAATAAAAT
The DNA here is from genome assembly GCA_019973955.1 of Trichonephila inaurata madagascariensis. Classification (NCBI taxonomy): domain Eukaryota; kingdom Metazoa; phylum Arthropoda; class Arachnida; order Araneae; family Nephilidae; genus Trichonephila; species Trichonephila inaurata. The sequence goes on along the minus strand of BMAV01026345.1, from coordinate 21,535 downwards.
TTTCTAAAATTTTCCAATTCCCGGTTTTTAATAAAAAAATTTTAATTTCGATTTACGGGTTTTTTTTTAAAGGAAGGGGGGCACGATAAGGAAACTCATTTGGGATCGAGACTTGGTGTAATGTAGTACTCATTTAGGGGTTTCCCCCCCAATGTAATTCCTTAATGGCCCGTCAATCCAAAGAAATCAGCCTTCGAAATTCATGCTTAGCTTTTATACAAAAATTTTAATTTTTTGCAACGAGTTCGTAGCGATTGGTAAATCGTCTGTTTCTATGCTAAAAGGGTTGGGGGTTTGATTCCCGCATCAATTTTTTTTTTCAATTCATTTAATTTTTTTTTAATATTAAAAATTTAATTTATTTATGAAAAGGGTTTTTTAAATATTTTATATTTTTGTAATTATTTTGAATTTTTAAAAAAAAAAAATTTTAAATATATAACAAATTTTTACTAGTAAAATTATTAAAAATATTAATTAAAAGTATTTAAAATTTTTATTAATTAAAAATAGTTATTAAATAAAAAAATTTAAAATAACTATTAAAAAATTTTTAATAATTAAAAAATTTGTAAATTTAAATTTTTATTTATTAAAATGATTAATTAATCACTATTTACACTAATTAATTAAAATTTTTATAATTAATCAATCACTATTTATTATAATTAATTATTAAAGCATTAGTATTAATAAAAATATTATTAATTAATAATTAAAAATTAATTTAAAAAAAAAAATATTAATTTATAAAAAAGTTAATTTACAATTAAAATTATTAATCTATTATTAATCTATTATTACAATTATGATTTATTATTAAAATTATGATTTATTACGAAAATTATTAATTCGTCATAGAAAATTTAAATAAATTTATTAAAATTTTTTAAATAAACTTTTTGAAATTAAAAAAAATTTTTTTGAAAAGGACTTATTAAATATTTTATAAAATTGTAAAATAATTAATTTAATAATAATAATATATTTTATAACTGATTTTATATTATATATAATACTTTATAGTATATTGTATTTCACATTATAAAACTATTTGCAACAAATTTTTTTGAAAAATATCTTTTAAATTTTATTATATATATTATTTATTAATATAAAATATTTTAAAAAATTTAATAAAATTATTTATATATTCAAAAAAATTTTTTTATTTTATAAAATACAAAATAATTACAAAAAAAATCATTTAATATTTAAAAACCCATAAAAAAAATTTATTTAATTTAAAAAAAAATTAAATAATTAAGAAAAATCGATCGCGTGGAACCCAACCAACCCCTACAAAGAAAGAACGTTTTCCAATAAGCTACGAACTCGTTGCGGAAAATTAAAATTTAATTGTATAAAAACTACATGAATTTCGAAGGCTGATTTCTTTTGGTTGATGGCCATTCGAAGGAAACATTGAGAGGTGAACCCCCTAAATGAGTACTACTATTACACCAAGTCTCGATCCCAAATGAATTTCCTTAGTCGTGCCCTCCCCTTGTTAGACAAATGTATGATTCCGATTTACAGGGTTTTACACATGCCAATATATGATTTCGTTTTACGTATAAAAAACTATGATTTCGGTTTACACGGTTTCCGAGAAACCTACCTTCCGTGTAAATCGGGGGATAGGTGAATTGCCACCAGCGTAACATTTCCACGCATTAGGTAAATTAAAGCGATGTACACATTACCAACTTTCGTCGCAAATAAACACGGAAAGGCGTCACTTTCGAATTGTCAAAATTCGAAGGTCAACGGGTTCGACTCGCTCTCAATAAAAAAAAGGGGAAAAAATGTGATCGCGTAAAAGGGGGGGAAAAAATGCTTTGGGTTGTTTCTCAAATATCATCATTTTATTACACACAAGGGCAAATGCGTATAAAAAGGTGATATTTATAACGGTAGCCTAATGTTTTTAAAAATTTCAACATAACCGCCTGTTAAAAGCGTTACTTTTTGCCTTTTAGAATGGAAAATACAATATTCTAGTTTTCCAGATCGCTTTTTTAAGTTCCATTAATCGCAATTCTTTTACAAAGCTAGTTCAGAAACTTCTGTTAAAGAATTATAAGCTTGAGGGATGGCTAGTATATAGAAATATTTTTTAAGGATTTGGGAATTATTCCTTCGTGCTTTTTCTTACTATAAAAAGAATACTATCAAAGCCATTAACAGAATTGTTTAAGTAACCTTATTCTTATCAATGATATTACCAAAAGGGAAACTTGAATTGGTTTATTCGCTTGCACTAAAAATATGCAACAGATCCACGAAAACAAATCACACTCCAAACCATGACCCTGTACTGAAGCGGACTCCCATAAATACACATAACACTCCTCATATGTCAATTCCACGGCATACCAGAACTTAAAAATTTTAATTATATCCTCATAAAAAAAAGGATTATTAGTACTAGGTCGTCATTCTTAAAAAAGAACCACAGTGAATTAGAGAGTTATATTAACGATGCGCTTAACAGCAATACGAGGGCTATTGATGACGGACCACGTACTTTTGAACCTCAGTTAAAGAACGAGGACGACACCTGATATGATATCCCCATCTCCTAATTTCCACACCACCCTGACGGTAAGCTTTAGATCCTCGACATGTTTAACGAGCATCAGCCCCCTCTACACAGGGGGTCTTCAGTGGCACCAGGACTCTAACCAGCGACACTACGGTCACGAGTTTGCGACCATAACCAGTAGACCACCAAGGCCAGCTGTGACGGGTCAATCGGCGTTCTTTCAACTAATAAGCCTCTCGGAAAAGTTTGAGTCTTTAAAAATTATTCTATTATAAAACCTTCCCCGAAGAAGATGAATGTAAACTAAGAATTGTATATAAGGATTAAACTTTCAAGCTAGAGGAGAGAGAGGTCAGACTGCAAACGGATAGCAGCAATCAATTAAACGTGGCGTGAATATTTCGTAGCTTATTTGTGTAATATATAAGTTGAAGATTTGGTCAACTATAGATTAAATTGGGTTAGGTCGCTTGGAATTGGGAAGTGTATTGACAGAATGTGAGTGATCCGATTATATAATTAAGACTTCTCGTGTCTCATCTACCTCGCTGTTGCTTTCCATATCTAGTAGTGGTGTATCTCTCAACTTGGTGAATAGAATTTGTGTTGTTGTTCATAATAGTAAATAAATAGAAGTTATTTTGAATATGGCTAATCGTCCTTCCGACTCTCCCACACTAATGACGTTGCGGGGCGACCCTTACACAGCCACGAAAGGAACCAAAACATGGGCGTAGCTACCGCCGTATCAATGACACGGGGCCCCCAAGCTACAGGGGCCCCAACATGTGAAATTACGGTATCACTAACAGGGCTTTTGTTTCTAAAAAAGGGCCCCAAAGGAGTTTTGATACGGGGCCCTCTCAGAACTTGCTACACCAGTGAACCAAAAGTAATAATCTTAAAAGTAATCATATAGTCTTCCTTACTTTGATTGATTACCATCTATATACAACGCTGTGCTGACATTTATTCAACAATTAAAAAAATGAAAAAACTGATTTCCTTAAAAACTTCAAAAACTGAGGGAAAAATTCATTACCACACATTAAATATTAATTGAGAAATAACGTGAGTAGCTAGATATTAAGCCTCGTTATTTTTTTTCTCTTAATTGATCAATTACCGTACTCGGCAAAAGAGTAATTAAATTTCAATTCTTTTTCAAACATTTTTTTTTGAAAAAAAAAGCGAACTTCAGTGAAGCAGGGAGAAACATCAAAACTTTACCAAAGACTGTTTTATAATGACGACGTGAGCATTTAAAAACGGATTCCAAGGAGGAATCTTTGATCACATTTTTCTTTTTGATTAATTCGAAAGCACGTAACTCTAAGGGAGAAACAAAAACCCTGTCTCAAAATACGAAATAAAACACACATCCCACAACTTTCAAAAATTATTCTACCAAAGGCAGGAACTAAATCACCGGGGTCTTCTTCTGAAATCTTACTCTTGCACTAAATTTTTCCCCCTTTTTCTCCCCCCCGGCATCAAAAAAACCCCAAAAAGAATTTGTCTTTTTTTCTCTCAGCATCCCTCTTTTTGTAGCCCCTGGTCTAGTCGAAGAAAAAAGTTCCCCAAGATTTTCCCAAATTTCCATTAGCAAACCCGTTACGGTTACAGGGTTTCGTCAAAACGAGGTTTTTTCCAGAAAATACATCATTGAATCAATTTAAGCTTCGAAAATATCTAGAACACGATCGAGTCTGGTAGCAAGCAAAAACATTTAGGTAGTTTTAGTTTTATTATTTTTAAAAACAAATAGCGGCACTTTTTACTATGCAACAGTTTTAAAAAAAAAAGCTGGTTAAACAGACTTGAATACGAAAGAAAGGAAACTTAAAATACCAAGATAAACCTTTTTTTTATTTGAAATAATAAAATTTCTTTGATGGTAGAATTTGTAAAAAAAACATCAAAACTATAAACATTAAGAGTAAATAAAAAATTCTAAAAAAAGAAATGTACACTTGTAGATTAATGGGTTTTTTAATACGATTGGTAATTTAATACGATTGGTAATTTAATAATTTTTTATAAAGTTTCGCCTAAATATTAATTTCATTGCAAATACATAAAAAATGTATTTTTTGATTTGATTTCAATTGATGTTGCCTTCTTGGCTTAACACAAGGGTTTTTTGTCGACGGATCTCGTAACTTTAAACCACGGTCATGGGGACGAGAACGCCCCCAGTTGGCACCCCTCCCCTGATTTTCAAATACGCCAACGTGGCACCACCCCCTTCATTTATTTTAATAAATATTCAAAAAAAAATTTTTTTTGAAAAAATTTAAACACACCCAATTGTCATTACCTAGAGAGAGAATCCCCCACATACAGCCCAAAAAATCCATTTTTTTAATAAAAAAAAAGATACATTGAATGAATTCGATTTATATTTTTAAAAGGACCCGGCTACTTCGGAACCGTCATTTTTCGGTGTAAAGGGAATAATATTTATCATATTTAGTCTCACATAGTTTTTAAAAATGTATAAAAAATTTGTTTTATAAATATAAAAGAATAGTATTACAATAAAAAATTACTTAAGAACAATATTTTGACAAAAAAAAACATAGAATCGTATTTTCAAAATATTCCCCTTTTTGTGAAAAAATGCTTTATAATAATATTTTTCCTGCATATAAAACCCCAGATCTCTTTACAGGGGGTCAACTAGGAATTTTTTAAAATATATAACCCAGAATTTGGGGGTTTTCCCCCGTTTTGGACAACAGAGGGAGAAATTTTAAGAAAAAAACGCCGATTAAATTTTTTCAAAAAGGGTTGTAACCTGAAAATAATGGGAAATTTTTTAAAAATCATACCCGAGCCTCTATAAAAGAGGTCTAAACTATATATAAGACAAAATATTATTAAAATAAAAAAATTTTTCCAAAAGGGGAATTTTTTTAAAAAGGTTATTCTAAGTTTTTGCCGAAATATTGTATTTAAAAAATTTTTTTTTTCAAAAAAGTCCCCAAAAAAATTTTATACGTATTCTAATCAAAATGAAGTAAATATCATGAAAATAAACCATTTATGAATTTTTTAAAAATACGGGTTTTTAACGTAGTCGGATACCTTCCTTAAAGATTTCATAAAAATATTTTTTACACCCCCATAACACTCCGGGAAAGTTTTTTTTAATCGATATCTGTTTTTTTCCCTTAAGGGGTTGGAGACAAATACCGAAAAAAAATATTTACCTATAACGGTTTCCCAAAATTACAGTTACCAAAATTTTTAAAATAAAATAAAAAAAACTTATTTAAAAGAGTTTGAGAGATTTTTAGAATTTTTTATCACACACAATTTCTACTTCTTCTGGCGAATCAATCACGCTCAAACCGAAATTTATGCAAATTTACAAAAATGAACTGCATTTTTTTGTTTGTGTTTTAAGTTTTCCAAATTAGAGGAAAAAAAGAATTTATAGACTAAAAAAGGAAAACGGCCATAGGAAAAAAGAGTAAAAAAATTTCTTGAATTTTTAATCCGCGTGGGGATACAATGTTTTTTTAAATCTATTTAGAATTTCATATCGGTTTAATGTTACGTTGTTTTAAAATTTTATCTTTTTATCTTGGACACATTGTCTTTTGTTACAAATTTGGGAAACACAGATTTTATCTTTGAATAGTCTTATCTTTCTCTCAGGTTGGGGTTGTAAATATAGTCTGGGTGTATCTATTGGGTTTCTTATCTATTTTCCTTTTTAAATCTGGAGTGGCTGTTTAACCCTGGATCACGCGTCAAAAAATTTTTTTAGAAAACTCTTATTGGAATTATTGGTCTAACATATAATGGGAAAAAATAAGAATATGTGTGGAATTATTTACACATCATTCTGTACTGACTAGTACGAATATTTCTTTTACTATCCCTTTTTTTTCTTTTCGAAAGAACGGAAACCTAAACAGTTATGCGTTTGTACTATTGCAAAAACCAACACACCTACCGACTACATTGGAAATGCTTTACGGCAGTTACCAATATTTTTTCATCTGAAATCGCATAGTTTGCTGCGTATTTTACACAACTAACTTAATTTCAAATTACAGTGACAAACACAAGGGGTTGGTTAATCCCAAGAATCAACAGGTTTCTTAATTTTTAGCATAAGTCACTTTCGTCTACTAGTTTTTAATTTTTTTTAAATATAACTCCCACAACCATAAAAATAGTCTGTATACGCCACTATCGAGTTCTAAAGCAATTTTTTTAAGAAAGATTCTAAGAAACAGAGGCAAGTAAAATCTATAAATCGAGAAAGAGATCTACTTTTTTTTAAAAGGAAAGAAATTCTCATTTCTCCCCAAAAAGTAATGATTCCTTTGTATCCGAATGACTTTTCTCGAAAGAAAAGATCCCCAATCTCTCTATCTTCCCCCTTCCGCAAAGTATTAAGAATTCTCTCCACATCTTCGAAGAAATTCGATGGACGTACAAAAGATTTTCCAGCCCTCCCCTTGTTTGACCAGGAGACAAATGCTCTCCCCTCATTTGGACCGAGATTGGTCAGTCTCTTCCCTCTCCCATCTCGTGGGAACTCAATTTGTGCAAAAGGCCGTCGGCACAAAAGAGCACTGGCAACGGCCTTTTGCACAAATTGAGTCGAACTTAGAAATAATTCGACGCATGGAATCACAGCTGCAAAAGATGGGACGCATGAGGTGGTGCACCTACGCAAGGATTGAATGTCAAAGTTTCGGAATTTGTATACACAACGAAACGCGGAAGAATTGTCTCCGCGAATACAAAGAATAGCATTCTCAACCTGTAGTGGAAACGGTCGAGAAATGTGCAAAAGGAAACAGCGATGCGAGAATCTACTATACGTGGAAATAATAAATGCAGTGTGTATTGTCTATTTTGCAAAATAGACAGTATTGTCTATTTTATTTCAAAATGAGATTGCAGCATTTGCATGCTATTGCAAACAAAAGTTTTTAAGAGTAAAAATAGTTTAGTATTGTACAATTTTAATGTTAAATAATGGCTGAGAATAAATATTATCACAATGCGAAGAAAATAAAATTACATAGTTATTGTGTTATTCCAACAAAAATAGATTTCATCTACATTACATTATTAAAAATAACTATTAATTCGTGTAATTTTAACAAAAAAATATATATATATAGTTAAAAAAAAAGACTAAAAAACATGCTTTTATAGTTAATCGAACTAAAAAGTAAAAAATAATTCTTAATATAAGAATAAAATGATTAAAACGAGAGAATTAATGTCATTGTGGTATAAGCGTGGGGCGCTCAATATCAACAGTTACAATTTTTACGTTCTATTCCGAAATGGAGAATTAATGTAAAAATATAGTACGAAGTACCCTACATGCTTTTACCACAAAGACATTAATCTTCTCGTTTTAATCATTTTATTCTGATATTAAGAATTATTTTACTTTTTAGTTCAATCTACAATAAATGTGTGCTTTTTATAGTTTTTTAAGCTATCATTTATTTATTTCCACTTTTAGAAAAGCTGGGCAATTATTTATATTAAGGTAAGAAATTGCTAACGAGAGCGTTTTCGTTTTAGGGTAGTAACTTAATCTTTTAGTCACCAAATCTGGAAATAGGAAATCATTAATCCTGATGATCCTGATCAGGACAATGGAACAAAATTATGAAATTATTGTATTGTCATCGGTTCTTCACAAGTGTGCAAAATTTGGAATCCATCTGAAAAATCGAGTTCAAAGATTCTGTTACATACAAGTGAAGCTTATAAAAACGTGTTAATTAACAAGCATTAACTTGTAATTCCAAAATTAGCGCAACACAAATTGCATAATTAATTATATTGAAACCTATTTAACTGCATTAATTATAACACGGCTTCACTATTAAATAATTACTGTTGTATGGGTTAATTACAACATATTCTTAAAATTAAATAACATCCATAAATCATTTTCAGCATTATCAAACAAGACTTATACAGAAACATTCATATATTTTAAATAATCTGTTTTCTTTCAAAAGAGAAAAATATTTGCACTTAACTACATAATTTCATATTATATCCAATTTAATGCAATTTTCGTACACGGGAACGAATCCAAAAAAAGTTTTATCATATAAAGCAGTGATCCGCAACACCGGGCCGTGGATCAAATGGTGCCGGGCCGCCTAAAGAACATTAAACTATTACCATTTTATTTAAAGTTGTGCATTTCTCTCGGATTGGCGCAACTTTCCACGGAAATCCCTTTATATTCCACTTTAAATCACTTTTATTCATTTTTGGTGTAACTGTATTTTATTCTGAAGGCATATTTAAATGTAATTAAATTGTTAAACAAAACAATCTAATATAAACAATCAACGTGTCCCCACCCTAAGCGGGCCGCGTTAAAATTATCAAACGTTGACCGGTCCGTAGCGATAAAAAGGTAGCAGAGCACTGGTATAAAGGATTTAAATTTCATTTGAAAATTGGAGACAGACGAGTATATCTAAATTTCATGGGTAACTTTGCCTCGTATTGAAGATCGCATGAATTACATAAGAGACAGTACATTTTTATAAATAAACCTTATTCTTTTAAAATTTACAAAACGAAAAGTTGTATTTAATTTCATTTCGAAATACGATTGAACATAAATTGATTAAAATTTTAGTTTTGTTACGTCAAATTTGTTCAGTAAGAACTTTCACATCCACACTGCGCCTTTTCTTCCCTAAAGTTAAAAAATGAGATGTGAAAAGTATTCTGCAAGCAAGCAATTTTACAGTTGAGTAAAAACTATTTTGAATAGCATCTTTTTTTTTCACAGTTAAAATTTTTCCAAGGTTTGTATGGCACACTATTGCTGTGTTCATTAATTCATACGTCTGGAGGGTAAAATAAAAATAAAAAGTGACTTCTATTTGAATTTACAACTAACGTAATTCATTTAATAGATTTTATTTCGATGACTTACTTAACATTTTGCCTTTTTTTTTTCATAATGGAAATTAAAAATTGGTTAATTTTTTTCCTAAAATTGTGAAAATGAGTACCGAGAAGCATTCTTGATAGGGAATCTTTTCTAGTTATATACTCGTTTTAAGCATACACACACTTCTAAGATCAGAAGTTTCTGAAAAGCTCCTTACTCATATGATTTCTAGGTTTGAACACGTTGATTGGTCTTTGAGTGAGTGAGGTTAATATTAACGTCGCACTGTTCAGCTTCTCGAGGGCTTTTGGCGACGAACCTCGTAATTTTGAACTATGGTCAGTGCCCAGGACGACACCCGAGCTTGCACCACCCTCCCCTAACTATGCGTTCATTGGTCAGAATCAGTGAATGGTGCAATATTATATCATCTCGCCTCGCAATCGTTTCAACGCGGCATTCTTTTTCAATTCCTACAATTAGAGTTCACACTCTCCTTATATATATCTTGTTCAGATTCAATTTTTTATAAAATACTTGTTCATCCACTGAATTCCAAATAGATTTTTTTTAAACTTGTAGTGGACGACACGATGTTAATACAGTTTTTTTCAAATATTAATTCATTAATTAAATTTAATTAACTAAAATAAAATATTTCTCTGTTGACCTAGTAGGAATTGACTTTAAATTTTTTTTTCTGTTGCAGTAAAAATTTTATTTTTCTTTGGGTTGTTAAACGAAAAGAAGTATCACGAGATGTTCTGTAGGGTTCGGGATCAACATGAGTTAAGGGAAAACCCCTCTCAAGAAAATTTAAATAGAATTATTACATATATATGTATTAAAAAGAAACCAAAAATTCTTTTAATGACCAGTCATAATAGATATCATCTGTCGATTGGAATGAACGTTAGAGAATGTTAATGTGTTAGCCAAGATAAATATCTTAAAATTTAAGCAGTGCTTAGAAATCACGTTTTTAATAACATTAAAAAACTTGTTTTTACAAGTTTGAGAACACACAATTTGCAGCAAAAAAGAAAAAAGAACGAAAGAAAAAAAAAAAGGGAAAAGGAAAAAAAAAAAGGGGGAGGTTTAACATTGAGTGCGAATTAAGATATTCCACAGATAAGTTTTTGACAACTACTTGAGATTTCAGTATAAACAAACCCTCATATTTACTCTCGTACATCAGATTAAAGTAATGTTTCAAAAAATATGTAAAAATGTCACACGCAAAAAAAAAATGCGATAAATCCCGAGATATGTTTTAAGCACGATGTGTGTGCGGTCTCTATATGGGGAATTGCTGTTATTTTTTTCTATCTATATTATATCTTTCCCGAGGTGGGAGAGTTAGAGTTGATTTTTCTCCCTTCGCTTGTTTATGTTAGATAACATTTGTTGACAGTTATATCACAAAGTATGTCAGATTTCAATTGCTCTGCATAGACATCGGATACACCTTCAATCATCGGGGCCGATTAGATGTATGAAATAGGCTACATACCTTGGGTTTAGAAGTACCTTTTTTTTTGCTTCAGAGGCCTTCTTTTTCAAAAATGTACATCTGTAGCTTTCGTATGAAAAAGTAAATGCCTCAGGAGAAAGTGCATTACCATTTATTTATCTATCTTAAACAGATTATCATGTTTCCATAAGTCAGGATTTCTCAAACTATGTGGTGTTAGCATATCGAAAATAAAACATTTAAAAATATTATTAAGGGATTGTCATACATAAAATTATGTACAAAATTCGATACTTATCTTGATAATTTGTACGGTTTATAATTAAAAATGCATTGTAAGCTATAGCGTACATTATTAATGAATTCAATACAATGTTATTGTATGGAAGGAGGCGCGATGAAAATAATGATTCAAAATTGGGTTGAAAATATTAAAAAAGTTTGAGAAGCACTGATATAAGTCATAAAATGTAATAAAAATGAAGCTTGTGACGTTTGAGATAAATAACGGAAGCGTGATATTGATTAATTAAAATGTGTTTATTTACATCACAGCGATTATTTACATACTTATACATTGAAGTTATTAAACTTATTAAAAGATTATTAGAGTTTAAAACAGTGGTTTGAGAGAGGAGGGTTCCCTTCTGCAACCGCTCACTGGAAAATTCAAAGCATCTCTCCTTTTGGTTCTTCCTCTCTCTGCTCGGGAAATAAGGGGGCGACGCTTTTTAGCATCTCGTTACATCCTGCCAAAGACGGGAAAGAGTCCCTCGTGATGTCAAAGGTCGACGGGCGATCCAAGATGGTATTACGCAATAATTCAAAGTAGCACAGGTGTCTTTGCGCGTGTGGTGATTATTTCCACAAAGACGCCGATCACAGCAGCGAGACGAAAACGTTACAAGCTGTCTTAAAATATGAAATGTTGAATCGTAATTTTATAACTATCGATCCTTGGTATATTTATGGTTATAAAAATATGCATATATTTCAGTGGTTTTTATATTTTTGTAATAAATTTTTTTAATTATTTTGCAGCAAAGTCATATTTGGTACTTAATTTTTTTAATGAATTACAGATCAGTAATGTGAAAATTATTGTAGACCATTAACAACTTTTGAACCCTAAATGCAGAACTTTATGTTTGGCGGATCACTAATATGAATTTAGAAAGAAAAAAATGGCTATTTGTAATGATTATGAGAAGTATTCTTGATCGATAGTATCACTTATTTACATCTCTATTTACATTTCCATATCGCTGAAAAGGAACTGCACGAAAAGCAAGAACAAACCGCCAACACAAGGGTTTTTCTTTCTTCGGGATAAATGTCCCAAATATGAGCCAGCATGAAACACCATCAGAGGCCGAATGACTCACGGGTGAGCCAGCGTGTTTCTCCATCCACAGGCAGAACGACTCACCCATGAGCCAGGCACTTGGAACGTTTTGTAAGCTCAATTTTTTGGCAATAGAATTTGGCAATTTTTTGGCATTATATGTCCATAAGATTTGAGATACATGGAGATCTGACCTTCTACTCGAAATGAGACAAGTATTACTCACATACACGTAGTTTTTGTTTTATAAACATAAGGGGAAGGGAATGTTTTCGAATTATGTGCTTTACGAATGCTGTTGAAATGAATATGTGGTTTTTGTTTATAGTAAAGATAGGGATTTATTTTCGCTAAAGTATTTGATTTCGGTTTGCAGTCTAGTTTTTAATGGGTAATTAGATCTGGTAGACAAAATTTGTCTTTTTTTTTTCCTTACTTTTTTACAAGGTCGACTTTTACAAATGCTGACAGTAAAATGTTTAAAAACTTGCACTTAAATAGAAAGTTGGCGGAGGTGAATAAAGTATATTAATGTGAAATATATAAAGCATGCCATTCGTATAATATTCAGAAAAATATTGAACAACGCGTTTATATTTCGGTATTTTTATGGATTTAGGCTCAACTACACAAAATCCTCCGGCCCTGGCATACGCACGCGTTTGCGTCCTTCGTTCCGAAAGGGTTAACAGGCCACAATATCATCGTATACCCCCGCATCGCGTGGGTCCAAAGCCTGAATAATGCCAAGTATGAACCCTTTGAAGATTGGGTGGGGGCCTAAAACCGATTTTGCGGGGGGCTGATTCTCCGTTTACCCCACTGCTTGTGGTTGGACCCCCGGGTTTTTGCGACCACGGGATGACAATTTTTCCCCCCTTTTTTTTAAAAAAAAAAAAGAACATTCCCGATAAAGTAATTTTAAATTTTTCATCTTACTGTTTCTCAAAATAATATATTCACCATTTTTTTTAAAAAAATAATTCTCATTCAATTTATCATTATACATCTGAAAAAAAGTATTTTAATCAAATATTTTTGTATTATATTTTTATGATACAAGGCCATTAAACTTGACTCCGTAATCCCAATTCGAATCCCCTTCACAATAACATCTAAATGTTTCAACTTCTCCTTTAGGAACCTATTTCTCATCCAAATAACGAGGTAGAATATCAGAATCATTCATTTTTACGACCGCCATAAGCTGTACTCGGAAACATTTTCTCTCCTTTAAATAAGCCGTAGATGGTAATTCTCTCTCTCATAAATGAAATAAAAGACACATCAATCCCGGAGAGTGCGAAAAGGGAAACCGAGCGCTCGTGGGCAGCGGTCCAGGGCTCGAGTAATAGATGACCTGCTGCGAAATCCAATATGAGGCCGAGGGAAGTGGAAACATTTGTTGAATATGCCGCCGGGAGATCTATCGGGAAATAGATCCGATTTCGGCACCTGTCAAGAGGGATCTGTCCGAGCATCACTCACCCAAAGCCAAAGGGGTGCCAGGAATGGAATTTCGGGATTAAATAAGAAGCGATACGCTTTGGATGTTGGACAAGTTTACGCGCGTTTTATTTTGGTCTTAACTTCGGTCGAATTTAATTGTGTAACAGAATCTCATATTTTGTACAGAATTAAACCAGACATATAGGATTTAATAGTTTATTTCTCAAAGTCCTGAGAGTGGACCCTATATCAAAATACCATCAGGGCCCTATTTTAGGCCCATTAACAGTTAATGATTTTTTGCATACACGTCTTGGTGCGTCGTATCATTAATACGGCTGATACGGTGGTAGCTGCTCCCCTGCCTCTTAAGTTATTCATGCCCATTGTGTAAGGGAGTTTAATAAGATAAATGTATCGAGGCTCAAAATTCCTCTCATGTTGGTGTGGTGTGGAGTGAGTGTTTATTAATGTAGCATTTTCTAGCAACACGAGGGCTTTGTCAACGGACTTAGTCATTTTGAACCATGGTCAAGTGACGAGGACGAAACCTGAAAGGGCACCTCCCCCCTTCCGAATTTCCACATCACGCCAACGGAAGAATTGTCAGCCTCGACAGATTTAAAGTGCATTGGCTCCTCTACTCTGTAGGTCTGCAGTGGTACTAAGGTCAAACTCATGACACGCTGACCATGAATAAGTGACCAGTCGGTTGGGTGATGCAATTGGTTTGTCGCTGGCCTTCTGTACCCAAGGTTGCGGGTTCGACCCCGGCCCAAGTCGGTGGATTTTCCTGATGCAGAAAATCGACAGTGGCCATGTCGTATGATTATACGGCATGAAAAAGATCCCTTGAGTGTCCCGTTTGGCTTGGATGCTCTCGGCAAAATTAAATTCCTAAGAGCAAATTTCGCATCTGCAGAGCTCAGGTGCCTCCCTCTGGGGAAGAAACTGGGCGTCAAAATTACTTGCGGTAATGGGTATCGCCTAAATGGTGCCGCACTAAAAATTGATACCAGCTCTCGGGAATGTACTAGGTCTGCAAAGGTAGAAATACCAATACACAGCCCCATTACAGAGGAAAATAAGTGACCAAGACCACCACTCACGCGAAACCTTTTATAGATGATACTTTGCAAGTTCAAATGATGAAAACACGATTTGTTACTTCATAATTTCTATATACGCTAATGCAGCAAGTTAGAGATATCAATACCTCAATTTGATAACGTTATAATACTTCAATTTAATACCGAAGTATAATTTCATTACCAAAGTATAAAAATGTAAAACATACTTTAATACATTTAATACTTCATCCTGAAGAGGACAATTTTTTGAGAAAATTAAGTTTTTCTTAAATTTTAAAAGAGTATTTCGTGTAAATGCTAAAAAATCATGACTTTAAAAATTTGCATGTTTTTAAGGAAAAAATTAGTATAAACAAATGTGTAATTAATAATCAAACAAATTTAAATTAATACTAAAACTCTGAAAATATTTTTATCAAAAACTTATTTTTATTTTAATTTGGAGTTCAATACAATGTTATAACGTCATCTAACGAAGTAAAGCAAACATAAGCAAGATAAGATTAATCTAAAATATTTATTTTCAAAACACTACTCATTTTCACACAGTTATTACATATCGCAAATTTTTTAACATTTTAAATATTGACATTTATAGATTCAAAATGCGTAACAGACGTTTTAAAAGAGACAAAAATCTGCTGATATTAACAAACGGGTTCAGATTTTAATATTTTGTAAGCTAATGAGGATTTCCAAACTGTTCAACATAACTCGGTTGAAATTCGTTCATATTATGGAGCCAATGTTTGTGTTTTCCTATTGGAACTAATAGCTTTGCAATAATTCAAAAAGATACAAGGTAGAAGAAATACATTTTTATCATTTAATATCTACATAGTTTTGCGATAACAAAAAATAAATTTTACCGCAAAAAATCAGTACAATGTATCAAATTTTATAAGAGTTTAAGCTCGTAGAAACTTTAATAGTACATTCTAGAACTGATACAGAACACACATTTAAGTATATGAATTTAAACCTTGCAATAAAAATATACACGGCGAAACTTTCAAACCAAAAATTTTCCATTTTACTTCACATTTTCAAATTAAATAAAGAGTCAAATTGCTAAGGATTATTTAATGAATCGCTTTACTCTTTATGGAGAGAAAAAATTATTACTAATACTTTAAACATTTGTATTTTTAACATTTAATGCCCAGGTACTTAAAAGAACTAGTGGGAAACTAGCAGTCGACATTTTTGAAATTTTTTAAGTTTAATGAGAAAATTTGACAAACTTCTGTTTTAGAAATAAATTTATAATTACAATTATTTAAACTATTTATCTTTAGAACGAGCGTTTTCAATGCCCTTATTTTCTTTTTAGATAGTGATTCAGTTGAAATAAACCACAGGATAAATATTAAATATGACATACATTTAGGGACCGCCATTTTCCAACTATTGATCGAATGTTTTGATAGCCAGTAGTCAAGTCGGATCATAGGTTCGAATCCCCTGATTACCGCCAAAGATTCTTCTGAACTGAGGGTGTGCTGCATATTAAATCAAACAGGACCTTAAGGCTGTTTTCGCCATATGTACGACAACGTGAACTTGACGCGGAACACATTTTTGGACAGAAAAAAATGCCTCAATTTTTATAAAAGTTTGTGACATTGTAACTCATGCATTTTGTGTTTATAATATAGTGTTTTTAAAATTTCAAATATTTCATAAATAATTAGTTTTTATTATTAGAATGTAAAGGGATAGAGCTCATTTGGCATTACGGTATAGGAAAAAAATGTGTCAACTTGGATAAAAATGAGTAGTATGATAAAATAAGTGATTCTCTACAGGATAGTGAAGCAAGAATATAATATTAATGTTCGCGCGCGAGTACTTTTATGTAAGAAAAAATATTCCGAATTTGGTCCGTATTCTATAACATTAGCCGAAGACAGCCTTAAAGGTACTATACAGAGAGGGATAGGAGTTAAAACAGCGAGAGAGAGAGAGAGAGAGAAGAAACATCAAATATTAACCTCTTCTCTGTGACCACATATAGCTACCACATATAGCCCTCGAACAGCAGCTGTAAAATGTTAAATTCTTTTAAAACGCAATAAATTGTATGTATACAAATGAATAGATCCTATACTGTGTTTAAGAGATTTGATATTTTTATCAGTGAAGGAAAAATTAATTTATACAGAAATCTTAACAAGAAAGTTAACATTTTAAAAGGAAAACAAATAAATTTGGCTCTCTCTGTGCTTTTCATAGAATATGATACAGGTTAAACTCATGTAAACACAATGAATAAATAATATTCAAACAAATAATTACCAATAAAAAGAATATACAAACAAAAATACATATAAAAAATACAACAATATAATAAAAAATAGTATACAATATAATAAATAAATAGAACTATAATCTGAGAACAAAAGAGAAAATTTTTACAGGAAATATAAAACTGAGGGCAAAACTTTTTTTCATAAAAATCTAGAAATATGAAATCATTAACCAGTTTTCAGTTAAAATTTATACGAATTATAATCAAATTATATGCGAAATAAAATCTCCTATTCCATTCTAAATACAATCAAAAAGTAATTATTGACACACCATGACACCATTCCGTAAATTTCACATCCGATTGCAAATACCAGCACAATTCCCAAGGAAACACACGGTCGCGATTATTCTATAAATAATATTCAAAACCATCTATTGATTTCGCCGAGGCACTTTTTATGTCTCGTGTGAATAAAATTTACGAAAGAACATTTTAAAGATTTTTTCATGTTTCTTTACCGCCGAGACATGTTTTGCATAATCGTGATCGCAGTGCCGTTTTCTTACGCTCTTGTGATGTTCGAGCAAATGTGTCTCCATGTGTCATGGCGACACGTTCGATTCGGACAGAGTGGTGCCACTCGGAGATGTAGTTAGCATATATATGAGAGTTGTGTTTGTTCGATTGGCTGCATTCAGAATATGTCAGGAAGCAGCGAGTAGATGCATTTTCTTTACTTCAGCAGACTATATGAATAAGTTTGAATATACAGAGGATCGAAATATTTAGGCAAAGTATTATTTTTCCAATAATATTTTAAATAATTAATGCAATTTATTTCACATATTGATTCAAAACCGTATTGTCAGTTAAGTAGTGTTAAAATTACTGGAAAATTAATTAATTTTTATTGATTAATAAATTAAATGCGAATGATATTATATATTGACTTTCATTGTTGCAAGAATATTATTTTGTATAATTTTATAATATAATCAAAACTCAGTACAATCAAGTAAAAGATGAGGTTCAAAATCAATAAACTTACAATTTCCTGCAGGCTAATTTAAAAAAACGGAAAGATAAATTTGAATGCATATCAATATTATTAGCCTAAATCAGGCGTGACCAACCTTTTCAGAAGAGTGTCCACTATTTGATAAAAAATAATTATGCGTACCACTTACGACTTTTCCAACAAACAAGTATGCAAAAGTGAAAAGATGTTACTTTTAGACTTAATATGGGATTTTTATGCAAATAGTACATTTCTTAACGCAAGTGTAAGTAGTCGAAATTTAAAAGTAATATAATAAATAAGACGAAAGTACAAACTTGGGATTTTTTTGTTTTAATGAACTTTTTACAAGCTTCAATCAGTTAGTTAGGTTAGATAGAAAATAAAAATGAGTAACTTGAACCATTGAATTCAAAGTAACTGTTATATGTTCAGCATTACTTGATGTGGCTTTTGAATTACTATTTTTTTTTTTAACAAGTCATCCATATTAGGATAAGATCTTGCAAATACTCACAAAATTAGGTTATTATAGGTGCACATCAGCTAGTTTTTACTGAAATTTATTTTATTATGTTCGTAGCGGAAAACATTTATTCAATAACATATTTTGATCCAATTTTTTTTTTTGAGACAACTTCACTTCAGTAAAATTGTAAAAAATGGTTAATATTTCAATTTCTTATCAAAAATGGTTAATCTTTTCAAATTTTTTAATAAAATTTTCTCAGTAAGTCTTCACGTACCACTGTTACAATTCCACCGTGCCACATTGTGGCATGCGGGTCGCGTTCTACCTCTGGCCTAAATCAATGACTTTAGAAAGTCTTCGTTTAGCTTTGGCTTCATACTTAATATGAAAATTTATTTACAGGGGAAAAAATATAAAATTAGTGAGAGAAATATTAACGTCGTTCCATATAACAGACATTGAGAATTACATAACGTCGCAGGAGGGCTGTTGACAACGGACCTCATAATTTTCAAACTCGGTCAAGTGACGCAAGTGACGAGGATGATATCTTAGCTAGTACCGACCATTCGAGCCTCGACAGTTTTAACATGAATCAGCCCTCTGTACACGGCCAATCTTCAATGACACCCGAGAACTCAATAACATACACAATTTAAAATAATAGTAAGAGTCAATATATGTTTACTGAAATCAAATCGGACATTACAGGATTAAATACAGTGTGAAAAATATCAGAACTTTGAGAATTAAGTCATTTAAAAGAGGAGAAAGAAAGAAGTCATGTTTTTAAAAATTCTGATATTTTACTAAAAGCATTACATCTATTCTATGTTTTTAGAGCTCCTTATGAAATACAGAACTCACAAGAAATAGTTTTCGATGAAAATGCACTAAAGAAGCAAATGTAAAATGTGGCATACAACAATTAAATTTAATAACACAAGTATACTAAATAAATACACACGTTAGAGAAATAATTCTTTTGTTGCAATTCATTTCTTTTTCTTTATTTTCTTTGATTAGTCGAACGTAACGTCTGAATGTAATAACCACTGTCTACTAATTATCTTTTTTGCTGTGTAAATATTCACTTTTGTTTCGGAGAATATACCGTCATGCTTCTTCAAGTAATGTTTACGTCTGACAAACGTGCAAAGAATTTCTTTCTTGAATTTTTCACTGCTTTTTCTCCGAATAAGTAAATTTTCTTTTTCCGTATATTTGGACGTGTTTTTTGTTCTTATGAATTTTGGTGCTTTGCGGCCTTATAGTTATTAAGGGCATTTAAATGCCACATTCAATATTAAAAAAAATAGAATTACTTCCTTGGAAATTCCATGAAAAGTAATGATTTTTACATTTTTATCATTATTGTGCTTTAAAAATATTCTTAGTAGTTTTTTTTGTTCAAATCCGTTAGCTAAATAATACAAAAATCTTCCTTAAACCAAATAATTAGAAGCTTAGCAAAATGTTCTACAAATATTAGATACTTAGAAAAGTTAGGCGCAATTCCCATTTAAAAACAAGACTGAAATATTGTTGTGTCTGGCAACACTCTCTTGCCACCAATAACTGATATTTCAATTCACGCATGCGCGTAGAACCAAATTTGTTTCGATTTTGTATTAGTAAAAAGATTGTGAATTCCCTGTACTAATTTTGAGTTTATTTAAAATGTGTTCTATATAATTTTATTTTCTGTTAGTGTAAGTGCAGTGTTACGTCGAATTTAAGTATTAAAATGAAAATTTAGGCTTCTCTATTATAAGAACTTATTTTTGAACGTGAAGTGTTTACAAATACAGAAAAACCTCATGCTTTCCAGATTTTCGACGACGTTCGATAAATAAGGAGAGAAGAAAAAAAACAAGTATAACTTTCTTTTCCCATTTAAAGAGTTTATAAAACGCTTTGATTTAGCAAAAATTTTAATTGTTTTTTTTAGACAAATATACATATAAATTAAATTTTAGATAAAAAATTTGACCATCCTTTTTTTTCCCAAAAAAAATAATCTCGAATCATAATTAAAATGTTCGAAAATTCTGTAAACAATCTGCGCCATTAAAAAAATTCTCCATTAGCAAGTGTAAGAAATATCCTTAATTCTTTTTGATCTTCAAAAACATCGTCGGAATGAATTTCGCGATTTTAACTTCTTTAGAGTCTTTCTTAATTTTTTTTAACATTTCTAAATGAACGACTGAAAAATTAATCCTGAAATAATCTGCCGATAGGCTATTTCAAAATAAACTCCAGTGTTACAGCAGCAGAAGTGTCAACTCATCTCAGGCGATGAAGTAATTTATTCTCTCCAGAATTCCCGCTTTTAAATTTCCATCCCCGGAGATTAATTTTCTGAGCTGATTGCAAAGGAATTTGTATTCCGAAGCAAATGAGCAAAAAGAAAAAAAAAGAAAAAAGAGTAATAGCTTCCTCTAGACTTAATTTACCGTCAAATCGAATTATTTCAAGAGCGGGAGAAAAGACTTTAAATCGATCTAAGAGCATTCCTGTCTTTAATAGCCAATTTCTTTAGACGATAAAATTCCCCCGATTTAAATTAAATATATTTTATCAATAAAATGGAGTATCCCTCAATTCAAGTTTTTGCTTTTAAAATTAGAAACTAAATTGAATGTAATTTAAAATTCTCGAAATAAAAAATTTAATCTTTCACGAAATCGAGCATTAATTTCAAATATAAAACATAGGAACGTACTTGAAGTACAGTTTGTCTTTGTTTTCTATCACGTACTTTTATGTATAATCTTTTAAAATTAATTTGATAAAAGATAAATTTACCTCAAAATTAATTGGAAAATAATGATCTTTCTAAGAAAAACAAAAGGCTATTACAACTCAAACACAGCAATTAAATCAAAATGTTATTCCAGATATTTATTTCCTCAATATGTGATTTAATGCATGTTTTTTTTAGCAATCAAACTTACTTTTTTACGAT
>BMAV01026344.1:0-41339 GCA_019973955.1 Trichonephila inaurata madagascariensis | reverse complement strand
GCCATTTAAAACTGGCGCCTTTGTTTTGGCCGCCTTGACCGCGTCGAATGCCTTGGAGTTGAATGCCGTAGTTGACCCCAAATTTTTTTTTTAAATTTTCGTTTAAGATTATAAAGGGGTTAGCAAAGATCAGCATAATTTTTAATAAATTTCGCGTACCATTGGGACATACCCAAAAACTTGGATACCTCCTTGGAAATACGTGGTGTTCATCTCAAGTAGGGCTCGAACTTTTGTCTCATCCGTTTTAATTCCATCCTTACTAATAATCAATCCTAAATACTTCAATTCATCACAACCAAATCTACATTTATCTTTATTTAATGTCAATCCTGCATCTTGTAATAACGTAGAAACCTGACTTAAATGCTCAACATGTTGAGTGAATGATGGAGACGAGATAATTACGTCGTCCATGTATACATTCACAAACCTCCCTATCACCCGTTTCAATATAATTTCTATCGCTTTCTGAAAATTGGGAGTCACCCCTGATAAGCCTAATGGCATACGTCTAAATGCGTAGGTGCATCTTTTTACTACGAACGTGGTCTTAACAATATCACTGGGGTTTACTGCCATTTGAAAGTACCCAGTTCTTAGATCAAGAGATGACATTATTGTCGTATAGGGGATATTCGTTATAAAATCATCTATTAACGGTAAGGGATAGCGTGGATACTTCGTGACCGAATTAAATTTCCTATAGTCAACAGGAAATCCATATGCTTGGATTATCCGGTGGTAACCCATTATTTTTCTTACATAACACAACAGGTGACGCGTACGGGGATTGAATTGGAACTATGGTTCCTTCTTTCAACACTTTCACAATATGAAAATCAAGCAACCTCTTGCTTTGCCGATCTTACCTGTACGGCCTGGAAACAACCAGTGGACTATCTCCCGTATCAATTTCATGGTATAAAACATGAGTAAGACCTGGTTTATGTGAGAACAATCCCTTAAAACTACTAAACAAATTTTGTAACTCTGTTTTGCTTATCCTCCAACTTTGTCTTAGATCTATTTCTACATTTCTTCCTTCAATTTTTAACCACCTTATCTATTTGCGAACTGGAAATCTTTAACGCGATTTTCGATTAGTCTAAAACAATCTTTTGATCCACTTATGAAATCTACCTCAAGAATACATGGGTATTCTAATTCCGTCAACACATGAAACAACCAAGGCTTTTCAAACCCGCTAATTCGAATACTCAATTCTAAAGTTCCTACATTTTGACATTTTGCACGGGGTGCCGGATCACCTGAGCCGCGATTTTTACCTTATAAAAAATTTTTATATATTTTCAGATATAAATTATTTCTCCGCTCCCGCGCCCCTTAAAGCTTTGTAAATGTTTCATTTAATAAAATAGGAACATAGTAAGTTCCACTGGAGACAAACATATTGCAGAATGTTTAATCGGTATATCCACCTGCCAAGTTCTTTTGATTACTTTGAACATCTTTAACTTTCAAAACATTCAATCATCCCCTTGTATCCTATCGCATCAACTGAAATTCTCACTCGAACCCCTATTTCTGCGGTCCCCTCTATTAAAATCATCATTTCGATCTCTCCTTCCAAATTGGTATCTCCTATCGTTGAATCTGCTGTCATCGTTCTGAAATCTATTCCTGCTATTTAACCATTGTTTTTCTTGACGGCTATTCTCGTAGTTACCCCTATAATCATTTTCTGCCATTATTTGGTCTACACCCACTTTGAATTTCTCCATTCTGCGATTATCACTAACATTTGAAACTTATGCTCAATCCGACCTCGTCTTTCCACATTATCACCATTCTGCGAACTCCGCGTTGATTTTTCAAGAATACCTTTTTTAAAATTTAGCTAAGATCTCCAAAAGTTGTACCATGTTTTATGGATTTCGGTCCTCCACGTAGTCCTGAACTTTCGGTTCGAGTCTAACAAAATTGGATCTACCAGGTCCGCCTGCGAATCCCCATTTCCCAGTTTTATGAAAATTTTAATAAATCAAAAACAAAACCGGGCTCCGGTTTCCCTTCCCCTGTTGAGACGCGTAAAAACCGGTCTCCTAATCCTTTTTATTCCTTCTGGTGGTGAAGAAATTTTTTTTAAAAAATTTGGGTTTTTTAGGCACGAAACCCTGGCGGTATCCTGCACAACACTGACCCGAATATTAATACCAATCTCGGCCTTTCCCCCGGAGATGACCTTCAAATAAGCACATGCTAAATCACTAGGTATTTCTAGTATTTTATTTGATTGTCTATGGCCTGAGAAATTCATTCACGTTCTCGGACCCGGTGTGACGTCTAACGCGTCCTTTCTCTAACATAACCCCGTGTTTTTTTGACACTTACGATTAATGGCAAATTTTTTCCAACCCAAATCCAAGAAGTGAAACGAAGGATAGATGCAAATAAGATAACCTTTAAGAGGATAGAAGTTTTTTGTGAGCGCGATGGCAATTTAGTGAAAGTTCAGTTCAGAGAAGATAGAAGTGTAAATTGAGGTTATTTAAGAATTACGAAAATGTCATTCATCCAAGGTAAAACCATTGTACGCCAGCTTAGGGAATATCTGAAGTGGATTGACGTTGGGAGAAACCAAGGTAGGGGAAAATTAATTCTGAATCGAAAATTTTTAAGATTGAGAGAGGGGGTATAGTATATTTTTGTGATAAGGATCTAATTCCATCTGTGTTAATTACGGCTACGGGTTTTGATTTATTCTCACTTAATATAAGTTTGTTGATATTAAATAATTTTAAATTAAATTTTAATAAAAATCATATTTAAAATTTAAAATGTCTCATCATTTTGAGAACCCACACCCCAACTTACCTGAAACCCCAGATATGGTCAACGAAACGACCATGTCGCAAAAGGGCCCCCCCAAACCCTTATAATTTAAGACTCTGGTCGGTAATGCAGGAGGGGTTTTGGGATTTTTTCCGAAATTTTGCTTTTTCCCGGGGCCGAGAATGGTCCGAATTTTGAGGCCATAGCCAAATAAAAACTAGAAAACCAGTGTTTGCGTAAGAAAAGGGCACCTCAGGGGAAGGGCTCAAGTTTATTAATATTCGGATCAATTTTTAGTGGATACCCATACTCTCAGCTAAAGGCAGGAAAGGGAAAACTTTCCCCCAAACAAAAATAAGAAAAAAGTTAAAAAACGAGGTTTTTCCCTCCCAGCAGGGGAAAAAATCAGGAACCAACAGATTTTGTTTTCGATTTACCAAAATTCATAAAAGTCTGAAACAAGGATGTCGCAGGGGAAATTGGTTTATCACATTTTTTTAGACTCGAACCCAAAATCCCGGACTATGTGGAAGTCCGAACCAGAACAAGTACAACTTTTAGAAATCTTAGCTAAATTTGAAGAGAGGTATTCTGCTAAATTAAAAAAGAGGTTCGCAAAATAGTGATAATGTGGAAAGACGGAGTCAAAACGCGCATAGATGCCTAATTTGGATGATACACCTATGAAACTGAGAAATTTGAGTGTTGGGCGTAGACCAAATTGTGACGTCTCAAGGCGTCTTTCTGATTAACATAACCCTATGTTCTTTGACGGCCACGATTAATGGCAAAACCTTCCAACCCAATACCAAGAAGAGAAACGATCGAATATGTAAATGAGATATACTATAAAAAGGATAGCGGCAAACATAGATATAGCAATAGCATAGATAGCATAGCGTAGCAGGCTCAGAGATTGTAGTGTGGAATCATTCTGATCAATAGCGACAAAAGCTTAGTGAAATCTTGCGGACCAAGAATAAGCAGTCAAGAATTAGCTGCATTGCGGATCAAGAATCTTCATAGATAAAGTTATAGATTATAATTCTCTAGGTCAAGGGACCAGACTGAAAAGGTAATATTAGATATAAGTAATTAGATAACAGGATTATTTAGGGATAATTGAGAGATAGAGAATCTAATTGCGTGATCTGACTTAAATTACGTGATTTAATTTGGGTCGACTCTCACCTAATTAATAAGTAACAAATTAGAACTTAAGTATTATAAGTTACTCTTAATAAAAGTTGTATTAAGAATTATGTCTCATCATTTTGATAATCCCACACCTCTAGCTTACGCGGAACCGGTAAGACATGGTCATCACAGGATGGCAATGTCTCAATGGTCATGAACGTAGTTAATTCTGGGTTAGGTAATGTAGGTGGAAAATACAATTCTACCCTGAAATGTACCTTCCTTTTCTGTGGTCGGAGAATGTTGCAGAGTTCATTGAGTGCATCGACAATAATATTCAGTTACTTGAAATCCCAAGTAATCTGTCAGTGCTTACTTAAAAGTCACTTAGAAGGCCTCAAGATTGGTATATGCGATATTTGCCTGTTGTTGGTGCAAAATACAGCCACGGATTTTGCGCAGCTCAAAGCTGAATTAGCGAAAGCTTTCCCCGCGATCAAAAATAAAAAAGAACTACAGTCGGAGTTTTATGCATCCCAGCAGGGTAGAAATCAGGATGCGACTGATTTTGTATATAGATTACTAAAAATAGAAAGAAGTTTAGGATTAGGAATGTCCCAAGCAGACTTAGTGGATCATATTTTAGTTCGACTCGAACCACAGGTACAGGAATACGTGGAAGTTAGAAATCCACAAAATACGATACAACTTTTAGAAGTCCTGGCTAAATTCGAAGAGAGATATTCTTGCAAATTACAAAGGGGTTATCAGAACCATAATGTAGAAAGACGAGGTCAAAATGCGCATAGGATGCCTAATTTTGAAGCTAATGGTAGAAACTGGAGGAATTCGGAAATAAGGAGTAGACCAAATAACAGAAATGAGTTTTACGAGAATAGCCGTCAAAATACTAGAGGGTTCGAGAGGAATAGATTTAATAATAATGATCAAAGATTCAGCAATAGAGTTACCATTTCGAAATGAGCGAAATGATAATTTTAATAGAGGACCGTGGAAATAAGGGTTCGAGTGATACTCAATCGAGGCGATAGGACGGCAAAAGGGGACGATTAAATATTGTAAAGGTTAATGATCAACCTCAAGAGGTGTCGACAAGAGAGACAATTAGACCTTTCAATATGTATAGGCACCCAGAACTTCCACACGTACCTATATATTAAACAACACATTTTGAAAGCGCTATGGGACACCGGAGCAGATAAATCTTTTATATCGGAAGAAGTATATAGAAATATTTTTTTCTATAACAAATAAAAATCGCGAGCCAGGTAATAACAGCACAGGGAAAAGTGAAATGCCAAAACAGGGATTGTAGAATTGAAAAATTAAGATCAGACAATTCGAAAGAAATTGGTCATTTCTACAAAAGTTGAAAGATTTTAGAATGTACCCATGTATTCTGGGTATAGATTTCCATAAGTGCGTCAAGAATAGTATTAGATTTTAATCAAAAATCGTTGAAAATTCCAGATTCTCAAATAAATAAGGTGGTTGAGCCAATTAAAGAGGAAAAAAGTTGAGATAGATTTATCTAAAACAAAATTGGGGAAGTAGAAAACAAAACTACAAAAATTGTTTAGTAGTTTTAAAGGGTTATTTTCAGATAAAATCCAGGTCTTACTCATGTCTTATACCATGAAATTGACAGGAGATAACCCACCAGTAGCTTCAAGGCCTTATAAGGCATGATCGCACCAAGCAAGCACACAGATTTTCACATAAAAAAAATGTTACAAGAGGAAACGATTGTTCCACCAGTCCCCATACGCGTCACCCGTTGTATTATGCAAGAAAAATAATGGGTTACCACCGGATAATCCGGAAGCATATAGATTTGCAGACTATAGAAAATTAAATTCGATCACAAAGTATCCGCGATACCCTTACCGTTAATATGATTTATTAACGAACATACCATATACAACAACAATAATGTCATCTCTTGATCTAAGAAGTGGGTATTTTCAAATGGCAGTAAACCCCAGCGATATAGCAAGTTAAGACCGCATTTGTAGTAAAAGTGGCACATATGCTTTCAAGCGGATGCCATTCGGTTTATCATGAGCAGCTCCCAATTTTCAAAAAGCACCGACATAATCCTAAAACCGGTGATAGGAAGTTTGTGAGTGTTTACATGGACGACGTTATCATCGCGTCTCCATCATCTTCACTCACCATGTTGAACATTTATGGAAGTTTTTCGTTGTTAAAGGATGCCGCGGATTGACATTAAATAAGGAAAATGTAAATTCGGGTATATGAATTGAAATATTTAGATTACTATTAGTAAAGAAGGAATTAAAAACGGATGAGCATTAAAGGTTAGAGCTATACAAGAGATGAAACCACCCCGTAACTCAAAAAGAGGTATCTAAGTTTTAGGTATGTCCCAGTGGTACGCGGAAATTTATTAAAAATTATGCGGATATTTGTGAGCCACTTTATAATCTTAAACGAAAATTAAAAATGCACTGGTCCAATGAAGCACAAAAGGCATTCGAAGATATGTCAAGGAGTAAGTGGGTAAATAACAAAAAAGTCGCTCTTTAAAATTACCAAACTTCAGGAACCATTCGAGTTATTTACATACAGATGCCAGTTCGATTGGTTTAGAGCAGTACTAAAACCAACAAAACAGACCAGAAGTCGTATTTGCGTCACGTACACTGAACAACGCAGAGAGGAATTACACAGTAACCGAAAGAGAATGTCTAGCAGTAGTATGGGCATTGAACAAATTTGAACATATATTTAGAGCATACCAATTAAGGTAATAACAGATCACGCCGCA
The DNA here is from genome assembly GCA_019973955.1 of Trichonephila inaurata madagascariensis. NCBI lineage: Eukaryota > Metazoa > Arthropoda > Arachnida > Araneae > Nephilidae > Trichonephila > Trichonephila inaurata. The sequence goes on along the minus strand of BMAV01026344.1, from coordinate 34,594 downwards.
TTAACACGCCTAACACATGGCAAAACACGAGTAGGATGATTAGATGGGCAATTGTGCTAGCAGAGAATTCAATATGAATGGGAACATAGACCGAACTCAAAATGCAGTGGCTGACATTCCTATCCGTGAATCCAATTAATAGTATAATGTATGATAAAATTAATTGTGCCATAATCAAAAGATTTGGTACTTACTTCGCGAGAACAATTAATAGAGGAACAGAAAGACCCAGAATTAGGTCATATATATAGATATTTAGAAAACCCCGAAGATAACTCGGTTAAGTAAACGATATGTGAGAATTGGTCCTAATGATTTTCGTTTAATTGAAGGATTGTTATTTTATGCGAAACACGCAAACGTCATTAGGTGAAATGCGTGTATACATTCCAAAAATCTTTAAGGAATGAAATAATGAGAGAATTTCATGACAGTTAATAAGGGACACGTCGGCAGATTTAAAACGTATCATAAAATTCGACGTTTGTTATTTCCCGTACATGAGAAAATTTACTGATCAATATGTCTCTACATGCCATATGTGCCAAGTTAATAACTATAAAAACGCGTTACCAGCTGGCCTGGTTAAATCCAATTATATCGAATTATCCGAATGAGATAGTGACGTTAGATTTATTGGGCCCGTATCCTATATCGAGAATAAGACGTAACCGCTATATTTTAGTATTAACCGATCATTTCAGCAAATGGGCGGGAAATTATACCTCTTAAAAAGGCCTCTATCTCGTATAATAGCGGATATTTTTGATAACTTTATATCGCGTTATGGAGCCCAATAAAATTAATAAGTGATAATGGTCCCCAATTTATATCCGAGATTTTGAGCACCTTAAGGGGAAAGATTAGGCATAAGGCATGTGAAGACTGTGCATATCGACCACAAGCAAATCGGACTGAAAGAGTTAATCGAGATATAGTGCAAATGATTGAAAAATTACGTAATGATCAACATGATACTTGGGATCAATTTACGTGAGTTTGCTTACGCTATTCGTACGGCGGTGAATGAAACAAGGGGAAAAACACCGGCTGAGTTATTTTTAGGTCGAAAATTGATTACCCCCATTTCAAAAAATAGTTATGATATCGGAAAGCTCTAAATTTAAAAAATTCAAGATATACAGAAAAGCTTTAAAGAAGCTAGACTAAGTACGAAAATTAAACAGGAAAGGTGGGAAAAATATTATAATAGACGTAGAAAGGACATACAAAAATAAAGGTAAATGATTGGGTTTTATTATGGTTCACGCACCGTAAGTTCAGCTGCTAACAAAGTATGTGCTAAATTTAAACAAAAAATTTGAGGGACCTTATAGAGTCCTAGAAGTTAGGAACTTTTAAATAAATACGTAATATGGAAATCGGGAAAAGATTAACAGTTAACGTAGATCAAATAAGAATATATCATCACAGGAAATGACGAGGTCGAATTAGGAACAGGTATCCCAAATAGTATAAGATCAAGTCAGGAAACTAGTAATTTCCGGAAAAGTACACCAAGGATTTAAAATGAGTCACAATATGGGAAAGAAAAATCTGCGGTGAAACGTAGGTTAGAGGCAAAAGGGATTGGTAACCAAATCAAATCAATACAAAAATACAGAGAGGACCCATAAAACAAATCACTGGTCAGATCACTACCAGTCTAGTATAGGGAAATGAAAATAAAAAATAAAAAGGTTTAAATATAAATCCAAGTGAAATAAAAAGATCAGGTATATCAGACAAGTGGAATCACAAAAGGAAGTGGCAAAGAAAGGTAGTAATAATAATAATAATAAAAAGACAAAATGTCATCTAGTACTTGCTTCCAGAGATAGAAAAAAGAGCAGGAGAGAATCAACTGAAGTTCCACTTGAAAAGAAGTATAATCTAAGGCCAATGACGGAGAACAGAAAGAACCACAACCAGCCAAGAACACAATTGGGAAGGCAAGGAAAGGAAGACAAGGAGATTACAAGCCTTACAACAAGAAATTCTGCGCACCAAGGAAATGGCATGATGGCAATCACCGTTGAATGTGAACGGGAGACCGGAATATAAAAATCAGGTTGTATTGTTTCATTTTATGATCTTCCAAGTGGTCGGAAGAATTATTGCAAAGAAGGTGCCCCGGGCGGTGCTTAAAAGTTATAAGCCGTCAAACACTACAATGAGTGTTCATTTAATTTTGGAACTTTTGACTTGTTAGTAAATTTTTTCTGAAGAAACATTTGTATTCACACATTTGTTTACTTCTGATGTATGACTTCGTGAGATGCGAAAATTCCTTTGGTTATTTGTTACAATGGTTTATTGAAAATGTTTGTAATTGTATACAGTGTATATATATATGTTGTTGTATTGTTAAGTATTATGGAGTATCTGTTCCAGGAACGCGGCGTAGTCAAGGCACTAACACACACAAACGATAAAAGTGCGCTCATTGGGAGTTTTTGTTAAAACCAGATGGGATGGAGATAAAAATTTATTGTGATATATAAATAATTTATGTAAAATTGATTAATATTATGGAAATAGATACTCAAATAGTTTTCTATTTCAGGAGACTGACCCTGAAAATCTTGAACTCAAAGTGTTTCCAGGTTGTGTTAAGAAAGGGAGCAGATGTACCTTTTCAGCTCCATATGCAGTGTTAGATTGGGTCTGCGCACCCAGAATGGTAGTTTTATGTATAAATATTTTAAGTAACGAATTGTAAAGAGAGTGCTACCAAAATTAAACAGTAATTATTAATGTTGGCCTAGTTATTGGAGTAAAATTCTATTGCCTGAAGTTAAAATTAAATTGAATATTAAAAATTCTAAGATGAGTAATGAAAATTAAAGTCAAGATAAATTTTGGAAATTATAAAAGTTAAAATTCTAAGATTAAAATTGCAATGAAAATTAAAGTCAAGATAGATATTGAAATTATAAAAGTTAAAATTTAAGATTAAAATTTCAATGAAAAATCAAAGTCAAGATAGATACATTAAAAATTATAAAAGTTAAAATGAATTTAAGATTAAAAATTAACAAAACTCAGAAAGCGAAGAAATCTTAGAAATAGAGATATTTAGGACACGTAATTTATTAAGGGCATTGAGAACCCTGTAAGTAAATCACGTTTTTCTTCTTGAGGGGGGTTGTGACGTCTCTCGCGTCTTTCTGATTAACATAACTCCTATGTTCTTTGGACGGCCACGATTAATGGCAAAAACCTTTCCAACCCAATACCAAGAAGAGAAACGGATCGAATATGTAAAATGATATACTATAAAAGGATAGCGCGGCAAACATAGATATAGCAATAGCATAGATAGCATAGCAAAAAGTATACCCAGAGATTGTAGTGTGGAATCATTCTGATCAATAGCGTGACAAAGCTTAGTGTGAAATCTGGTGGACCAAGAATAGCAGTCAAGAATTATATTTTACTAAGTGATCAAGAATCTTCAAATATAAAGTTTAGATTATATTCTCTAGTCAAGGACCAGACTGAAAAGGCACATTAGATATGTAAGTACTAGATAACAGGATTATTTAGATAATTATGATAGAGAATCTAATTGGGTGTGATCTGACTTAAATACGTGGATTTAATTTGGGCTCGACTCACTCTAATTAATAAGTACAAATTAGAACCCAAGTATTATAAGTTACTCTTAATAAAAGTTGTATTAAGAATTATGTCTCAATATTTTGATAATCCCACACCTCAGCTGCTGCGTGGAACCGGCAAGACATGTCATCACAGGTTCGCTTAGCGTGTCTCAAGGTTCAAATAGAATTTTAAATATATGCAACTTTGTGAGCGTTTATCCCATATGTTTACGACAACAGAGAGAGAAATTTTAAGAAAAACGCCGATAATTATTTCCAATGGGTTGTAACTCTGAAAATAATGTAAATTTCTCAAAATTATAGTTAAGCCTCTTGTACAAGAGATTTGTCATGGTACAGGAAAAATATTATTATAATGGAAGCATTTTCTGCAAGGAGAACATTTCGAAAAGATTATTCTAAGTTAATTTTTGCCGAAATATTATATTTAAATAATTTCTTATGTCAAAATGTCCTTAAAACAATTTTATACTTGAATTTTAATCTAAGTGACAATTTCAAAACATCATGAAAACATCCATTTATGTGCTTTTAAAATCAAATGGAACGCGTAGTCGGATACCTTAAAATGCAGCGTTTTATAACACTTATACATTACGTATGTATATTACAGTTAATTGCTGATACAATTACCCCAAATTATAAAATGCAAATGGTGTAACCTTGAGTAAGTTTCTTAAACCTGACGTTACTTCCATCAATTGTACATTAACATAGCGATATTTTAAATATTAAATTACTTTTAACTATTTCCAGCAATATATCAGCAAATACAATACGAACTAAATTTGTGAGTTTACTGCTGATCTATGATGGATAGTACAACATTTAAATATATATTCTAGAATAATCACAAACACACACAATCTTGCCCAAAATTAGAATTATTATAAGATATTCCACGATTTAATTAAATAAACAATGATTTTTTTGCTACCCTTTTAGAAAGAATACTTTAACATTTTAATTTCTTTGTCAAGTATGCTAAGTAAAACGTGATAGATTCCTGAATAATTTGCAATATAGTGTAAAACGAGAATAAAATGAAATTCAGTGGACTCCTTAATTAGCGCAACACTTGAATAGTGTTATGAATGTACTTTTAATGGGATTTAGGATTATAAAAGAATTAATACGGTTTTAATAATCGTAATTTAGTATACAATGACAATAATGTTGTTCAATATAGCTCATAAATTACTAACATTTGAATAGTGTTATTGTTAGACATTTAAAACCATGCGCTGAAATATTATTTTTTGGATCCGAATTTTTATGGACTCCTTTGTGTTTTTCCAATCCTGTTCCATGATCTCAATGAAAAAGTAAACAAAACCGATTCAAACCCTGACCTTTTGCAAGTTTCGTGGATTGTGGTTGGCAGCAATCAGAATGCAAATCTCCGAGCTGACTATTTAAACTCGGCTCGTGTTACAATTTTTTTGGGAGAAGAAAGAAAATATTCAAGTGTGTTTAGCTCTAACAGAGAGCTGGTTGGCTATGCAACTGTATGTTGCACAACAGCATTTTAAAATAATCGTTTTTAATATTAGACTATGTAAGAAGACGGTTCGAATCGGATGTCTGGTAATGTTGAGTTTTTTAACTAAGATTTTATTAGTCAACTTATTGTTTTTGATCGCTCCAGTGACGAGCACATTGATTTTATCCTTAATTATTAATAAAAGTAATTTTTGGAAACTGCTTTCATCTTTATGCCTTCTCGACACAAAACTTTCACTGCTTGCTTTGCGAAACCTTCGTTAGTTTACTTTGAATTGTAACAGTTGTGAATGTACATTTAAAGAGATGTAGGATTTTAAAAGAATTAAGGGGTCTCAGGGGTGTTAAATTTTTCTAGAGGTCTGAAAATATAAACAATTTTCAAACAGGTATAATTCATTTAAAATTAAATTTAATGATTCGAATCTTTTGCACATTCTTTATAAAAGAATGGGGCTTCAGAAAAGTATAAAATGTTTAAAATATAATCATAATTTTAAAAATCATAAGCATATGAAAATTCTATGATAAATATTAAGTATTTTTTGTGTTGCGCACGCTATTTTCTAAAGTAGTAGCATCTGATGTATAAAAATTTATAGAATTATAAAATGCATCATACTCTTTAAGCCGTGCTTAATTTTAGCATTATATGTCTTTTGTATTTCAAAATATTTGTAAAACATTGCAATTTTTTAAATATTTGTAAAAAATGTATATTTTTATTTATTAAAATATGTAAGTTAATATTCTATTTATATAAAATTAGCTACAGTGTAATGAGAATACATTTAACTTTATTATTCAACTTATAGCTAGTGATTAAAGCTACTATTTTAGAAAATAGCGTGCGCAACGCAAAAAATACTTAATTTATCATAGAATTTTCATATGCTTATGATTTTTAAAATTATGATTATATTTTAAACATTTTATACTTTTCTGAAGCCCTATTCTCTTATAAATAATGTGTAAAAGATTCGAATCATTTAATTTAAATTTAAAAGAATTATACCTGTTTGAAAATTGTTTATATTTTCAGACCTCCAGAAAAATTTAACACCCCTGAGACCCTTTAATATGGTTTTAATAATCCTTATATATTAATAATTAGGATTTTAAAAGAATTAACATAGTTTTAATAATCATTATGTATTAATAATTAGGATTTTAAAAAGTATTAATAATGTTTTAATAATCGTTATGAGTATAAAATGAAAATAAAGTTGTTCAGTATAGCTCATAAATTACTAATAATTGAATAGTATTATGAATGTACATTTAAAGAGATGTAGGATTTTAAAAGAATTAATATGGTTTTAATAATCCTTATATATTAATAATTAGGATTTTAAAAGAATTAACATAGTTTTAATAATCATTATGTATTAATAATTAGGATTTTAAAAAGTATTAATAATGTTTTAATAATCGTTATGAGTATAAAATGAAAATAAAGTTGTTCAGTATAGCTCATAAATTACTAATAATTGAATAGTATTATGAATGTACATTTAAAGAGATGTAGGATTTTAAAAGAATTAATATGGTTTTTTAATAATCCTTATATATTAATAATTAGGATTTTAAAAGAATTAACATAGTTTTAATAATCATTATGTATTGATAATTAGGATTTTAAAAAGTATTAATAATGTTTTAATAATCGTTATGAGTATAAAATGAAAATAAAGTTGTTCAGTATAGCTCATAAATTACTAATAATTGAATAGTATTATGAATGTACATTTAAAGAGATGTAGGATTTTAAAAGAATTAATATGGTTTTAATAATCATTATATATTAATAATTAGGATTTTAAAAGAATTAACATAGTTTTAATAATCATTATGTATTAATAATTAGGATTTTAAAAAAAATAATGTTTTAATAATCGTTATGAGTATAAAATGAAAAATAAAGTTGTTCAGTGTAGCCTATAAATTACTAATAATTGAATAGTTTTATGAATGTACATTTAAAGAGATGTAGGATTTAAAAAGAATTAATATGGTTTTAATAATCCTATATATTTAAATTAGGATTTTAAAAGAATTTAAACATAGTTTTAATAATCATTATGTATTAATAATTAGGATTTTAAAAAGTATTAAAATGTTTTAATAATCGTTTGAGTATAAATTTTGAAAATAAAGTTGTCAGTATAGCTCATAAATTACTAATAATTGAATAGTATTATGAATGTACATTTAAAGAGATGTAGGATTTTAAAAGAATTAATATGGTTTTAATAATCTTTATGTGTTAATAATTAGGATTTTTAAAGAATTAAAATGGTTTTAATAATCATTATGTATTAATAATTAGGATTTTAAAAAGAATTAATATTATTTTAATAATTGTTATGTAGTATTTAACGAAAATAATGTCGTTCAGTAGAGCTCATAAATTACTAACAATTGAATAGTGTTATGAATGTATATTTAATGGGATGCAGGATTTTAAAGAATTAATGTGATTTTAATAAATGATCTAATGGGATTGAAAACCCATTGTATCTAAAGCGAAAAAAGTAGCACACACATACATCGATATTTTATATATGAGTGAAAATTTTACTCTATATAAAAAGCATTTATTTACAAATTTACATAAACTGTTATTTAAAAATTAAGAGCAATGAAAAGAGAAATTTATTATAATCACTTTAACAGCATAATTCTATACATCCATTATTTTATTTCTAAGAGATATATTCTTCCAATATTCATTAAACGATTCAAAACAGCAATGAATTCTTCTTCGTCTCAAACTAAAAAAATACACATATTCAATATAAAAGGTGAAATAAAAAAAGACAACATCGGAAATCAAAAATGATAAAATTACCTCAGACGTATACAGAAAAAAGAAACTATACTTTTTTTTAACTCAGAGCTATATCTCTTTGATATCTGTACATTATTTTCTAAAAATATTTTGTATCCAAAGGCGTTCTTTTCAATTACTCAATTTAACGTTCTTGGAAAAGAAAGCAATAAACTTACTTTTATAGGTAGAAATTTCGGATTTGTGCTCGTAAAAAGATACGTATACGCTTCGTATTTATATATTACGCTGTTTCGGTTTTTTAAGCTTCTTTCAGATCGCATTCTTAAGAAAAGATGCTTCACTAAAATCACAAGCTTTTATTACAGTATAAACGTTTAAAAATGGCACAACAAATGGGGCTTTCAGCGATTTTTTAGTTCCGTTCTAAACCACAGTTTATCTCATTAACCATTTGTATTATAGAACCAAATTGTCCAAACATAAAATTAAATCCTTTCTTAATACTATATGCTAAAGCTTTTAATTCTTACATATTGATGGATTCTCAATTGAGGAATTAGTAAGTGGATGAAATATATTCATGGACCTGAAGGAAGATTAAAACTGGGCACCTTCCGATCCGAAAACGAGTATCTTAGACACCATGCTAAAACGATCGTCATAGCATGGAGGCTATCACTGTTTTATATAGATATCATCGCCACACTGCTCTCCTGCCAGTGATTCGATGAATAGGTGAACGAACGATACCATATTCGTGGCGAGCGTGTGAGCAGTTGCATCATTTTGAGTGCGACAGCTTTGTGTGTTGCGTCATTCATGCGTGACGGCTTGGGAGCTGCTGTATCGTGTGTGATGGCTTGTGGGTTGCATCATCGTGTGTGACGGCTTTGTCGGTTGCAACATGTGGCTGATGGCTTGGTTTGCCTTTGCGGTGGATAGATGGCGCTACGACTACTGCGATTCTTTAGCACGGCCAGGGTCACCAAAGAAGGAGGATTAGAATAGGGCACCTTCCTATCCGAAAACGAGTCTCTTAGCCACCATGCCAAAACGATGGTCATAGCATGGAGGCTATTACTGTTTTATATAGATATTACCGTTCCAGACCTCATTTTTAATTGATAAAACTTGTCGGTTGCGATCTATGTTTTGTATGTTTACAATAATCGCTAAGCTATTTTTATATAGCAATACAGTATGTTTTATAATATTTAACTTATAACTTGCATTGCAAAAATATGTAAAATCTGTTTCATGGGCATCAACTCGTTCTTAAAAAAATCAGAAGATTATTTGAATCTTAATTTAAGGAAAATTAAAAATTGTGTGTGTGTGTGTGTGTGTGTGTGTGTGTGTGTGTGTGTGTGTGTGTGTGTGTGTGTGTGTGTGTGTGTGTGTGTGTGTGTGTGTGTGTGTGTGTGTGTGTGTGTGTGTGTGTGTGTGTGTGTGTGTGTGTGTGTGTGTGTGTGTGTGTGTGTGTGTGTGTGTGTGTGTGTGTGTGTGTGTGTGTGTGTGTGTGTGTGTGTGTGTGTGTGTGTGTGTGTGTGTGTACTTTTAAATCCTCGTGATGAGGACAGCTCACTGTGTAGAACAGCTGATTACATCTATCGGGGCTCAAAGAGTTCACGTCGTTGTAGTGTGAAAGCTTGGAGAGTGGAAGTCCCAGCTCAGGTGTTGTCCTTGTTACTTGACCGAGATTCAAAATTATGAGTGAGTGAGTGAATATTCATACTTATAAAGCAACACGAGGGCAATTGGAGATGAATCTCAAAATATTGAGTATCATCTCCAATAGTCTCGCGCTGAATTTGAATGCAACAAAAAGGAAAATAAAATCACAGTTCTCAACTCTAAATTTTTCTCGTATTTTGTGTAAAATTAATTAATTAAATTTGAACAAAGCTTTTTTTTAAAAAGTGCGCGTAATATGAAGGATTTTCAGAACTTCTAATCCTGCTATAAAACACAAAAAAAATATTTCTATACCAAATTATCTTACAAATTATAATAAATTTTAATAATTTTAATCGTTTCTCTAATAAACAAATTAATCAGAAGTAATACTATTCGATGGAATTTGATGTTCGTTGAAAGTTGAAATAATATTTGAACTCTAGCGTAAATAGTTATTTCTATGCCTTTTACAAAACCAGTTATTTTACATTTATTTTACTTAATTTAAAACACTTATCGAGAATAATTATTCATTTCAAAGATTGTAATGCGAAGAAAAATATTCGAAATAACTTATATAATGATTTTTTGGGTACTGTATTATTTGAGAAATTTATACAAATGAATCTTATTTGAATATAAAATATAATTTTCTTAAATTCAAAATATGAGCTTTATATAAATGGAAAACTTATTATATTATATAAAACTCTTAAATTTAAAAATACGCTATCCATATTTTAAATTTGCTTTCATTTCGGCACAACTTATTTTGTGAACTTGTCATTCTATAATTTTCCAAAGATTTTAGCAAACTGTTGTTTTTCATAAATTTTCACCAATTTGCCTTCCAATATATATATGAACCGATTTAAAAAATTACTGACTCAATTCGTTTTTAAAGCTTTGTATCTATTTTAACGCGTACGCTATTAGATTGGTAAAAATTGTATCTCAATGCGCTATTTTGAAAGCTAAATTTTTTTTTCTCATCATACGTCTGATATCTGTCAACAACAAATTTTATTTTTAAGTTGAATATTAAAAGATTAATACATTGCTTTTCAAACTTTAAATATTTGCGACCCAATATTCAAACATAATTTTCATCACGCCCCCACCCCATTCCATACAATAACAATGTATTGAATTCAATAATACTATATCTTGACACAAAAGCTACAATACGACTTTAACACCTCTTAAGTGCCAACGGAGTATATATACGTCTCGCTCCACAGGGGCGTCAAATGCCCGGACGTATATATACGTCTTTCGGAAAAGCGATATTTTCTGAGCACTGCTATCCAAAAAATCATTCCGAAGGCTTTGGAATGCAATAAAAGGACCTTGACAGTGTTAGCAATGGATTTACTTACATCAGAGGATTTCCTTAATTATTCCTTTTCTCTCCTCCACCCCCAGCATATCACATACGCGCCCACTTGAAAAGGGGGAGACTTTGGGGGAGCGAATAACATAACTTTTAATCTTTAGTTAAAGCATTATTTATAAAATATACAAATTATCAAGATAAGCGTTAATTTTTGTCCATAATTTTATGTATAACAAAGCTTATGGGGCTCTGGTAACTGTTAAACTGTTAAACTTGTTCTTTACATAGTACTGATGAATTATTAATAAAATACACTGTACAGTACTGATGCATTTAAGAGTATTATATCAGTCTAAATGTGTATTTTATTTTTTTATTATTTCAAAATGTATTTTGTTTCTTTACTTTCAGTAAATTTATATTTTTTTGAAAATAATCTTTTGTTTTCGACTTTACAATGTGCTCGCGCCTCCCTCGTAGAGTTATCACGCCTCCCTAGGGGGCACGCCCCACAGTTTGAGGAACGCTGGAGTAATATGATTTTCAAATCTGTAGCTTTTGCATTTTCACCTTTTTCTCTAAGCTTAACCAGAAATAATTTCAGTGATATATTTCCTTCACAAAAATTGTGACAAATTCGTGTTACTTTAAAGATAGAGAAGCAAGCTGCGATGAAATCCTTTCGAGATTACACTGCGCGGATACGTAAAGTGCATCTTTATGCATTTATGCATAGATTTGCATCTTTATGCAGATTAACTGTAGAAAACTTGATTTCAAGAATAATTTTATGTGTCTAACTTGGTTCATAGGATGATAATTTTATCTTGTGAAATATTGAGTACCAAAATATTAACGTAACATTTCTGGTAAATTTGAATCATATTTCAGTGTATAAAAAGTAAATGTTTCATTCCACCGAGTGAGATATTTAGGGGGTAGTTTTTTTCAAAATGTTTCTTTTAAATAATATTATGAATAGATTTGTGCTAAATTAAAAAATTGAGTTATAATTTATGTTATAAATTTTAAATTATAAAAATAAGAAGTTAGAAATTTTTTCTCCAACCATTAATTAATAATACTAACCAATGGCTGAATTTGTATTAAAAATTTAATTTCTCTGTATAAAAAAAGAAAAGAATCAGTCACACTAGAGAATCCTTAATACCTGAAAAAAAACTAATGAATTGTATATTTTTTTAAAAAAATTAATGAAAAATAACGTTAATTTCATTTATTTTTCATAAAATCTTTGAATTATTCTTTTACATATATAAAATGTTTATCAGAATGTTTTACTCAATAAGTAAAATGTACAAATAATATAATCCTACCATGAGATCTTCCGTAAATTAAACCTCATTATTTATAGAACAGAAATTCAAACTTAGGTTTTTACTCACTCGATTTTTTTTTGGACATTTGTATTTAAATAACTACAAAAAAGATTCCACATGATTAACAAATGTTTCATAATAAGTGAAGATATAGTATTAATATAATGAAAACTGTGTTAACCAAACCTTTCTTTTTCGTTTAATTTTAAATCCTTCGGAAACGAAAGATGTATTAAGATACCACAGAAACACATAAAGCAAAACTCGAACTCATCCAAACCATTTTACTCAAAATGTTATTTAAAAAGCAACTACTTTATAATTTCTGTTCTGCCCTCCTTCTGCCTTCAAAGAGTTACATTAATAAATAATCAATCTATTAAATTTCTAGAAATATATTAACAGCGGTGGAACGAAAAATATTAGCCCCTTGCAAAGTAAAGTTTGGGGTCAAAGAAGTTTGATTGTAAAAAGATACCTACATAGCGTCAGTCAAGCTTTGCTCCCTAAAACCCTGTGACGAGCTCATCGCGTTTTCTACTAAAATCTCCTCTTGGGTTCTTTGGGGCCGAAAAAGGCAAATTCTTTCTAACCAAATCCAGAAGCGAAACGTGAACATGCAAATTAGAAACCTTTTAAACAGCAGAAGTTTAACGTAAGCGTATGACCTATTGGGAAGTGATTACGCTAGTCTGGTTTAAGCGCGTGAACTGAAGGAAGAAAAGAAAGCCGCCGTTGAGCGTGAAGCTATCCGTGACAGAACGATCAAGTCAAGGTGGATACAATTCCACGCGAGTTAATCTAAAGATATTGAGGATCCGAGAGGATTGTTATTAAACAAGAGATTAAGGTAGGATCATTCTAGTATCCATTAGTAACTGTGATATAAACAGAGATTAGGAATAGAAGGGAAAGTTAAACATAGTGGTTAAAATCGCGCTTATTTGGTAATACGTATTGTGTGTTTTCTCACCTCAGATCTGTGCTATAAGTTATATTATAAATATTATCATTGTTCGTGTTTAAGTTAATATCTTAATAAAGACATTTTAAGATCATGACAACGCCTGGTTCTTCCTTCAATCCCACATCTCTAGATCACGAAGTTAACTTAAGAGTGAGGTATCACCCACGGGGAATACTACAACCCTTCCCCTTTGCTATACGGGGATTGGGGGTGTACGTTACGCCACTGTGTATTAAGTTTCACAAAATCAATAAGGTACCTAGCATTGTCAGATACTTTTGTTCTGTGATGATACATAATATTAATAAATAAACATTAAAAACTGCTAAAATTCTGAGTAATGAAGAAAAGTGTACTTTTTATTCACTTATTTCTCAATGTAAAATATTAAAATTTTGAAATAAATTTATATATTTTACTCTCAAAAATTAAAAATGTTGAGATTAATTAATTTCTAAAAATCTTCACAACGTTGAATATTGAAATAGAATTATTACTCTGCGCTTCTTTTGTGTGTAGAATATATTTCATTCATAAATAAATCTATTGAAAATTATCATTCTAAAATTTTTTTAAAAAATACGGAAATTTCATTTACGTTATCATTTTTTTTGAAAATTATTTTCACGTAATATCTTACTTGAAGTGAATGGATGAACAAATTATATTTATAATCATTCAATGAAATATCATTAAAACAATACTGTTTTATTTAAACACATGTCATAAAATCAGAATTTATTAAAAGCAATTAGATTCCAAGACCATATTACTTTCGTTAAAAAGTTGAAAAGTCACAACCGAACAATTTAAAAACATTTCTATCTCCATCTTATTTTATGTTATATGGTATTATTGAGAGGGTTTTTAAGTGAGTTAGTGACATCTTCGCGTTCTTCTTCTAAATAACTCCTACGTTCTTTGACGGCCACGATTAATGGCAAAACTTTTCAAAACCCAATTCCAAGAGGAAAAGACGAAGCAACATATGCAAATAAGATATCCTTTAAAAGGATAGAAAGTTTAGTGAGAAATAATTGCAATCTTAGAAAAGTTTTAGTTCGAACAGGTGGAAGTGAGATTAGACGGCTACTCAAGAATCACGGAGACGCCCCTCGCTAATATATATTTCAAGGAGGAACTATTGCACAGAGCACATAAGTCTACCTGAAGGTACAGAATCTTTTAGTCTTCAACCAAGGTAGGAGGATTATATTCCCGGAACGCTAGTTTAATATTGAACGAGATTAATTAGATAATAGTTATATTTTAGATAAGTGATTCAAACGCGCTGATCTGGACTTAATTAAATCGGTGTACTTGGTTTATTCTCACTTAAAATAAGTTTTGTTCGTTATATAAGTAATTTCAATTAAATTCTTAATAAAAGTCATATTAAGAATTATAGAATGTCTCATCCTTCCGATAATCCCACACCTCTAACTTACGCGGAACCCCCAAGACATAGCTATCGACAGATGGCTATGTCACAAATTTCTATTTCTTTTTGTCGATGAGTTCTTTACCGAAGTCAAAACCAAAAGTTATCCGTATCTTGTAACAAATAAGTATGTTCTTCACCTCAAATGAGCTCCTCGATTTCTATATTCAATCAGACGCACTGACCATAAACAACAAAATGATAAGGCTTAAAGGATATTTTCTCCCGTTCGTCTTATTTGAACCTAAATGATTGATTTTTGACGAAGCAGATCTTAGACGGTAAAATTGATTGAGACGTGAGTCAAAATCAATTATACTATCCGTAATGTTGATTTTCCTCAAACAATTTAGCATTACTTTATTACTTTGTGTAGATAGTGAGATTACTTTTCCTGTGTTCTTGTCATTTTACTGTTAACTTAAAATAAAAGATAAAGATATATTTGGATCGAAAATAGTAAATATAAAATGTCTTGTTGAGCCCTGTTTATGAAGTATCAATTTCTGTAAAGATTTATAGACATTTAAAGCATTTAGAATTCTGGATATTGAAATTCACATAGGATAATTTGGGATCGAAGAAGCTTACAAATTTGTTTTGTCGAATAAATCCACCTTCAATAAGTTTTTCCAATTAAATTTACTTTAAAATTTACATTCTTTTGCAAAATTATTCATGTAGTGCATCTTATTTTTAAAGAATCTTAAGCTTTAATCAGCTTTAATAGCTGCATTGCAGGTAAAGAGGAGATATACCATATTATTTATATTCATTAAGAAGAAATATCTATTTACATGATGAAATAAATTAAGAGAATTTGCATATTTCACCGAATTGCATGAAGAGAACTGAAATGAATGAAAATCCACTGCTTCTAGATAAAAATGCAATTCTTGTACGGCAAATACGTAAGCGAACACGTGTGTGTTGGCGGTGCCAGCAGAAAAACATGCTTTATAAGCGCGTGTAAGTTAAGACGTATTTCGTTCGCTAGCACATCTCGGCGAATTTCTTGGTTTTATTTTGAAGCAATCGGTTCAATTCAAATTGTAACAGTAAAAGTGAGTAACCACCAACGTTTAGAGATAACGAAATGATGTGGCGAATTGGGGGGGAGGCTAGAAACAGGCCAATCTCAAGTCCAGATTTGTAGAGAATTCAATTTAACACCCAGTGTCGTGTGTAACTTATGGAAACAGTTCCAGGATACTGGATTCATCAATAGAAAGTCTAGGCAAGGTCGTCCAAGAGCCGCGACGGCTAGAGAAGATCGCCATTTGTCGATAATAGCAAGGTGTAACACAGGGGCTACAGCTTCTCAGCTCTCTCGTTTCTTGTATGCTGCCACAGGAACCTATGTATAAAGGGTGACGTTTCAAATAGACTTTATGAGAGAGGGTTGTTTGCAAGAAGTCCTGCTGTTTGCGTCCCGCTGACGTCTACGATCAGGAGAGTCCGTTTAGCATGGTGAAGACAGCATAGAGATTAGAGAACGGATCATTGGACGATCGTTCTGTTCACCGATGAGTCCCGTTTCAGTTCAGTTTAAACACTGATTCTTGCCGTACGTTCATATGGAGAAAACCAGGGACCCGTTACCTACCCTCCAGTGTCCGCGAAATCGATAATTGGGGCGGAGGAAGTTTAATGGTCTGGAATCATGTGGCCCAGACATCATTTTAATGGACGATAACGCGAGGCCACATAGAGCTCTTCTGGTAGACGAATTTCTACAGAATGAGAATATTCACCGTTTGGATTGGCCACCCAGGTCTCCAGACCTCAATCCTATAGAGCATATGTCTGGGAAGCTCTAGGGAGAGCAATTGCAATTCGTAACCTCCCGCCGAGAAACATCCAGGGAAGGAAAACAACTTTGCTGAACAAGTGGGACCAATTTACACTAGAACTGATAAACTACCTTATTTCTACACTGGTGTGCAAAACTTAAGCAACAATGTAAAAATTTAGCAGATAGCCATGACATTGCAGAAAAGGAGGTCTGGAGATCAGTAGAGGGAACACGTAAGTCAGTAGAAACGTCATGCGTATGCAAATATCAGGAACAAAACGTCAGAAGCGGATGTGAGCGTACGCAAAACGCGTGATGTCTCGCGCGCTGCTCAACAGTAGAATGAAATGAAGGACGGAGACGCAATTCACCATATTCTCTGCAAGTGCCAGTGAGTCAGTTCGTGAAATATGGCTAGAAGAAATCATCTGGATGACTTCACACGTGGAAGAATCATCGGAAAGCTGGAGGAGGGGCGTACTGTCACCAGTGTAGCTGCAGAGTTCGGAATCAACAAAAGTGTCGTTTCGCGCGCTTGGAAAGCGTTCCAAACCACAGGTACAGCTGTTAGAAAGGTTGGTGTGGCCGCCCGAGGACGACAACTGCAGAGGATGACCGATATATCATCCTGCAGGCGAAAAAGTTCGACAGCAGTCAGCTAGCGCCATTGCTCAGAAACTCTGTACAGCCACAGGTCGACAAGTGTAGCGGTTTACTGTGGCCAGACGCCTTCACAAAGGGGGCCTGTTCACCCGCCGTCCTGAACGCTGCCTCCCGTTGAAAAATGGCCACCGAAGCCACCGTTTACAGTGGGACAGAGAGCACAAAAACTGGACAACTGATCAATGGAGTCGTGTTCTCTTTACGGATGAGAGTCGGTTCAGTACCAGAAGCGATTTTCAACGCGTTTTGATTTGGAGAGAGATCGGGACCCGGTTTTATCCAGTAACTTCAAGGAAAGACATCGTTACGGTGGTCCTGAAGTTCTTGCCTGGGTTGACATTATGCTGAACGGCGGAACTGAGCTTCCCATTTTCGACAGAGGGTCTGTAACTGGGGATCGCTATTGTGAGGAGGTACTTCTTCCCCATCTGCATCTTTTCCGAGGTGCCATTGGCCCAGACTTCATCTTTATGGATGACAATGCACTGCCACATCGCACTCTTGCTGTTGAGGAGCTGCTGGAAAGTGAAGATATCACTCGAATGGATTGTCCAGCGTGCTCCCCAGATTTAAATCCCATCGAACATGTGTGGGAGGCTTTGGGGAGACGTATTGCCACACGCTCACATCATCCGGAGTACAACCAACAACTCAAACAGATGTTGATTGAGTGAATGGGCACTCTACCTCAAGAAATGTGCACCAGCTGGTTCTGAGTATGCGGAGACGGTGCAAAGCAACCATTGTAGTAAGGGGAGGGCATATACCATATTAAGGAACATCTGCTTGTTGTTCTTCCTGTTAGATAGACATTAATGAGTCACGATACTATGCGTTCAATAAAGCTTGTTTTTGTTTGATTCCATACCGTATGCGTTGTATTCCTTTTTCAGCGCCGATGCTTTCGTCTTCCTTTACGTACATAATACTCTCCCTCATTTCAGAATTTCATGTCTCTCAGATGATTTTTCGTGAAGCTATGGCAATAAACCCACCTGTTGCTTAAGTTTTGCACACCAGTGTAGTATGACATCACGATGCGAGGCATGTATAGATGTAAGAGGGGGCCATACCTCCTATCAACCTATTTCATTTGTTTATTCTGCAACCACTGTTTCATACCTTTCATTTCCAACGAGTGTTACTCTCGATAATGCGTGTGTATTATAATTGTTGAATGAGTATTTGTTTTATATTGTATACGATGTATGTACATACCAAATTTCATTAAAATCGGTCCAGTAGTTCTAGAGATAATCGATCGAGTCTGCAAATTCTCTTAATTTCTTACACCAGTGTAGATTTCAAATGGACACACAAGTTTAAAATAGGTACACGTTATTCAGGAACTTTATCCATAGTTAACATCTATGTTGCGTTTCTGGGTTTACAAATAAAAATGAATTAAAAGATACTTACTGTTAAATAATCAGTTTTTTCTTAAACATTCAAAGTACCTTTAAAAAGAAACTATTGATAACCATTTAAGATTACTTTTGTTATGCTCATATCGTGAAATAATTCTTTGTCGAACGATTTATAATAATTAGACGAATGCACTAACATTAAATTAAATTGTACTATTAAACGGTAAGGAAACAGTAATCACAGCCATTACACTTGAAAAATTTTTCTGAAGACTTCTTTCGACGCACCCATAGTTTAGCCCCAAATAACCTAGACTCCTTTTTTTATCCCACATGTCTTTTGCTATCACAATTGGGTTCTCCCCTTTGTGAAATGATTTGCTAACAAAGTCATCACTGGAAATAAATGTGGAATAGATCTGAAAAAAAAAACTATGTCTTTGAAGAACTCGAAGCAAAAAAACCCGACAAATTGGATTGGTATGTTAAATATTCTCTCAGTGAATTTTTAAAAGATCTCTATATCATTAAGACTGTGTGTGTGTGTGTGTGTGTGTGTGTGTGTGTGTGTGTGTGTGGTGGGGGTGGTGCGTGGGTGGTGGTGGTGGTGGTGCGGCGTGTGGTGCGTGGTGGTGGTGGGGTGGTGGTGGGGTGGTGGTGGTGGTGGGGTGCGTGTGGTGCGTGGTGGTGTGTGTGTGTGTGTGTGTGTGTGTGTGTGTGTGTGTGTGTGGGTGTGTGTGTGTGTGTGTGTGTGTGTGTGTGTGTGTGTGTGTGTGTGGTGTTTCTTTTATATTGTAAGAGCTGTTATGGTAATTAACTTTTAACTCAATATTTATATATTTTTGTTTTGTGTTTAAAACAGTTAATTCCTTGAGGACTTTTTAATGTCTGTCGTGATTTCGTGTGGGGGGAATGAAGAACCAGACGTTGCCAAATTTTAAACTTTTATTAAGTTTTTAACTTAAACAATATACAATTATAGTATTTATATTTAAACAAATGAATCTGGGGTAAAGAGATAACAATACGTATTACCAAATAAGGGGACCCTGATCATATTTTTACAACTTTACCGCCTCCCCCAATATGTAAATACACAGTTCCTGGTAGTAATTTGAAGAATCCTACGTCTATATCCTGGGAAAAAGCGTAACTCACTGAATCCTAAATGACGTGGCGGTTTATCCTCTTAGAATGGTATCCACCTTTACGGTTACGAATAGATTAATTTTTAGTTTCGGGAAAATTCTCATTTCATTTTAACACTAGTAAACACAGACCAGTAACACTTCCAAAGCCACCCGCAAAACTTTGCATTTAAAGGTTGCTAATTTTTAATATTCATTCACGTTCTTTTCGAGTTGGTTGGAAAAAATTGCCATTCTTGCCCCAAAGAAACCCAAAAAGACAATTAATGGAAAGCGCGATGAGCCCGTCACAGTACTTTTGAGGTTAAAGTCATATTGTAGTTTTAGCGTCAAAGTACAGTATTATTGAATTCAATACATTGTTATTGTATGGAAAAAAAAAGGAACGACAAAAAAATTTTGATTAAATTGATCCAAAAAAGAAAGTTTGAGAAGCACTGGCGTGACTCGTGCAGCCATTTAAAGTCACTTAAAAATGATTGGCAAAGTTAAAAAAAAGGATGAAAGCGTTATTCATGAATTGAATGACATTCAAAAAATTAAACGTTTTGGAACATTCTTCTTCTTTAGTAGTTTTGATTTATTCTTCTAGTAGTTTCTTTTCTTCTAGTAGTTTTGATTTATTTACTGAAAAATCGATTTCCGCTGATCAAGAAAAAAATTTTGATAGATTTCGGAAAAACCCAAGTTTAGTATCCAAAAAATTATTTGAGAGAAATCCTTTTAAATAGGATTTTACCAAAAAAACCCCCTTGGTTTTAAAAAAAACTTGACGGGTGGGGGAAAAAAGCAATTTTTTTCAAAATCAAATATAAAAATCATAAAATCAGAAAATTTCTTTTGTATTTTTCAAATACCTCAATTTTGCATGCCTGCTTTATCTTTAGATATAATTAATTTCATTTTTTTTTTTAATTTTATGTGGGAAATGAGATATACATATAATTAATATAAAATAAATCTAATAGTTTATACTAGTATTTTATATATAAAGGCATATTTGAAATTAAAATTTATCTTTTACCTTAAGAAAAACTATTTCAATAATGGAACTTTATCCTACTGCATACTTATTAAATGAATGATCGATTTTAGATATTATATTTGTGTTTACAATTGTGAACATTGGGTTTCATTCCGTCAAGAAGTCAAATTTGTTTTCATTTTGTCAAATTAAAATAAACACAAAAGGAGACATATATTGGAAATCAATTCTGTTTTCCTGCAACAGTTTGCAACTGATTTTCGAAATATGTAGAACTCCAGAAATAAACGTATCATGTACGGTTTATATCAGAAAGATAATATTAAAATGAGCCCACCATACAGCTATATATTTTTTCTGTTTCATTGCTCAGCTCTTTTTTCATCACCTGTTGATCCGAAAGCAAGCCTATTTACGAGATTATTTTCTTTTCTGTATTCAGTGTTTAACGGTTTCATAGCAATTTTTTCGTTCACAATAACATTGTCTTCAGCCTTTTTTGCTAAGAGTGCTCTTCTTACAGTTTCTATGATGTTGTTAAGTATGACGAGCCTTTTACACCGTTTAGTTCTTGCTAAGGAAATGAACCAACTGAAGAAAATAGTATATCTTCTGGTGGAACTAAAACATCATCGCAAATCAAAAAGTATTGGATGGTTCAAGATTTTTGTAATCGTCGCCTCATCTTCTCTTCTTTTGTTTGCTTTCAGAAATTTGGGAAAAGATGCCTCCTTTGATGTTTCCGCTATCTTTTTCGGGTACAAAGTTAATAAAGATTATAATAATGCTGTTTTCACAGTTTATGCTATTTTTACTGCATTGTTTTTTATGCTACCATTGATAACGTTCTCTTTTTATTACACAGCTATTTGCTATGATATAAGGGATATAATACAGAACTTTGGCAAAACGTTGTCGAATATTGCATCGGATTATGAAGCCATTTTTCGTTCTTATACCGCGATTAAGTCGCATGTTAATCAGATAGATAAATCGATCAGTTTTTTGGTATTCACTGTTATTATCTACAACTCTTGCATCGTGTGTTTTTCAATGCATGTGGTACTTGAACCGAAAATGTTTACATCAATTGAGCTAGTCTTCACATTTTACTCGCTTTTTATTCATTTTACTTTATTCATTTTGATGACTGCGTCAGCCTCTATGATACCGGAAGCATCAGCCGAAATTGGATTCATTGCCTCAACAATTTCCGAAAAAGATGGAGCAGCAACCTTCAGTCTGCAAAGATTTATTTCTTCTGCGGAAAAGGAAATAACGCTAACTGTATGGAAAATTGTTCCTATACAAAGAAGTTTCATTTTTGGAATAACTGGGGCTTTATTCACGTATACGTTGATGTTTTATACTCTTTCAACGAGTAAACATTAAATGCAACGATCCAATTGAATGGTCTTGTAAATATTTAATGAATTCTGCATTGAATAACACGGGACAATTTATGCTTTGTAAATTTGTAATTTTTCCTGCTGTTTTGAATAATAGTAAATATTTGTAGCGAGATATAATCTACATAAGCCAGTAACAGCATCGGGACTGAAGTGATCCCTTCTGCCTAGAGGTTACGTGCTTATGGATCAGAAGGTACCAGGTTCTGTCCTCCGAACAAGCACCACTTCATTGGTGACCTTGACGCTGAACAAAGGAAAACGCAAAAAACTTCTGATATGTCGTGGTGTGATCTACCCGCAAAAAGAGCAATCAAAAGTCTTAAGAACCACTTGACGCAGCAAACAAATTCGTCAGAATCACTTTACGCAGCAACCAGAGTCGTCAGACTCACTTGATGCAGTAATCCAAAGTCACTGGACTCACTTGACGCAACACCTATAATTAACAGCAACAACTCACATGCTCGAAATAACAAATATATCATTCGTTCACCTATCCACCGACTCACTGGTGGGGTAGTATTGTAGCGATATCATCTACATAAACCAGTAACAGCCACCAGACAGAAGTGATCACTTTTATCTAGTGGTATGTTACGTGCTTACGGATCAGAAGCTACCGGGTTCTGTTCCCCGGATAGGCACCACTTCATATTTATCCTAGATATGAGAAGACCATGATAGACGCTCTTCGTTATTTTCTTTGTATAAAGATAAAAAGTTAAATAAATGCGATAATATGAGTTACTTTAATATCTTTCCATTTCAAATTTATTTTCAGTTGAATTCGTAATAAATAAAATTACCCATCTTTGTATGAGTTTGATTCTATATTGTAAAAACTCTGCACTTTACACACAGAACAGACTTTGCTCTGCAAACTTTAATCTTTCATGTTAGAATTAGGAAAATTTATTGGCTTATGTGAAATTGAGAAAGGACTTCACACTTTTAAATATAGTAAAGTGAAATCATGAAACAAAATAATTGTCTTAGATTTATTTTCATACATGAATAGGTTCAAATATTTAACGTGGACATAGTTTTTCTACAAAAACTCATTAAATAACGCTAAAACTTTTTAGTAATTAATTTCAAAGAAAGAGATAAATTTAGTGCAAATTATTGAATGGCTTATTGCTGATTATCGAATATTTTATTAACTGTGCTAAATGCGTGAATAGTGATGAACGAAAAATTATTAAATTTAAATTTTTTTGCGCTTGAAAAATTTTAAGAAAAATGTTATTAAAAAGGAGTGATGATCGTATCAATGCTATGTTAAATTTCTGATAATTGTTTATTAGTTCCTGTCAGAAAAATAACACTACGTATTTAAAATGCTATTGTTTTGCTAAATTTGAAGTAAAAATATTCCTTTAAATCGTAGTATGATTTTCATTTGTCCATAAAAGCCTTTTTGTTTGTAGGATTTGTTCCTGACAAATGAAAATATTTGTAAAATTTTTCTTAGGAAAAAAAACTTCTAAGCAAAATGTATCAATCTGCTACAAACTTTAAACTTGGACGTTATTCGGCACATTGCTTACTGTGTATACTTTGATTTTTTTATTAGAATTTTTTTTAATTCCAGAAAACATTTCTTTTCAGTTTTTCTGTTTACGTGATGTATTAGGTGTGTGTGAAGAAAAGGAATAAATAAGCAAATCCCCTAGAATAAGTAAATCTTTCGAAAACATTGTCAATGTCCTTTTATTGCATTCTAAAGCCTTCGGAGTAATTTTATGGATAGCAGTGCACAGAAAAGATCATACTTCAGAAAGACATATATGTACGTCCGGTGCAATTAACGCTTTGGCTGAGTGAAATGTTTATATACGCCGGTGGTACAAAACAGATTGTAGTCGCATTGTACCCTTTGCGTAAAAGGTATAGTATTTTTTGAATTCAGTTGCTTTTGTTTTGCGGAAGGGGGGGGTTTCTTTTGAAAATTATTATTGAATTTTTGGGGTCGAAAACATTAAAAGGGGTTTGAAAAAGCACGGGTTTTTAATGAAAGCAAGCTGCAGAAATAAAGTGTGTAGCTTACTTTGAAACAGTTATTTTTTAATTTTTTTAAATTTTTCCTCGTTTTAAATATTTTAGTTCAAAAATAATTTAAAGTCATGGTTATATCTGTTCACAATGAAATATGCTCAGATATAAGCTTTTTTTTTATTTCAATGGCTTCCATCTTTTGAAGAGAATGAAGCAGTTCTGGTGTATCATGGGGTTAAACCCTTTGGGAATACCAGGGCTGAATTTATTAAATTTTTTTGGACCCTGCTGAAAAAAAACGGGAATTTTAAAGGGTTTAATGTTTTGTTTTTATAGCTAATCCTGACAGAATAGAAGGGAGATCCATCCTTTTTTTGAAAATCGCGGAAAAGATCTGTATGAACAACAAAAGGAGTAATTTATGCATTGCACGAATGATAAATTTAAATTGAAAAAATTGTCCCCAAAACCCGTTGGTTCAGAAAGTTTCCTTTTTTTTTGAAAAAAAACGGTTTCTTTTTCCCAAAGTTTTGATCAAGATTATTATGTATCGTTAAGGTATTTTTTTTTACTGAAACAGGGCAATATACACTGAAATGAAAGGTAAGAGTTAACTAACTACCAGAAATTTCTGCTCCATGAACGGTTTTGTAAATAAAAAACCAAAAGCCCCAAAGACCCAAACATTAAAAGAGTAATTCCAATGAGAAATAACAAACCTTGGGTATTGTAAGACAAAAATTTCCAAAACGTTTTTTTGAAAATTTGAGCAAATTATCGGTTTGGAATTATTGACGAATGGCCCAAATTAATCTCAAAACTGAATAAATTGGGATCTTCAAGAGTCTTTTATGAATAAGGATGTACTGGGGGTATATAAATTTTGGGAAAAAAACCATCCAAAAAAAACCCAAAACCTGGGGGGGAGCAGTACAGTAAAATGTTAAACTATTCCAATAGGGCCCGAAGATAGAAGCTCCCAGGGAAAAGAAATCATTTGGGAAAGGTAATGCTTTGAAAAATTTTAGATATAAAACAACCAGAAAATGTTTTTTATTATGGGAAAAAGGCCCCAACAGAGATTTTTATGATGCAAAAAATTTCATAAGGACGAAAACGTAAATATTAACCCAAAATTTTAAAAAAAAAAAATGTGGCCCTAAATTCATTAATTTAAAAATCGGGTGGAAATTATATCCAAAACCGAAGAGGGGATATTCCCATTAAAAAATTTTAATCCTTTTTTTTGGGGGCTTTTTAAAAAGGTTTTGAGGATGAAAAGGGGCCCAAATTCATGATGGCCACATGATAACGGAATCACGTTTTTTCCCTTTTTTTTAAAAAAGGTTGGATACTATTTATTCAACTTGTAAAAAGTTAAAATAACGTTTAAAATTTTATAAGGGGAAGAGTTCACTTTAAAAAAATTTCATCAAAAGGTTGTGACTCCCCTCGCTCTTTCTGCTAACATAACCCTATGTTTTTTGAGGGCCGGGGGAAAAAAATTTTTTCCAAAACCCAATACCAAGAAATGCCCAAAAGAATTAAAGGAGATATACCATAAAAAAGGATAAAGTTTTGATGATAAAGATATAGCGCGGCAAGCTTAGAATGGTTTAGTGTGGAACCCCATTCTAACGTTAGTGCGGGAAAAGATGGGGTTTGTGGGGAAATCTTGTAGATCAAGATTTAAAAGGCAGTCCGATATTTTTGGGAAAGAATAGAATTTCCATATAAAAAAAATTTGGGCCCCCTTCATATAAAAAAGTAAAAATATAAATATCTCTATGGGTTAAAAAGAAGGAGATCTGCAAAAGGAAAATTTGACATAGGTTTTTAAAGATGAAATGTTTATTAACTATTCCTAAAAGAAAAAAAGGGATCTATTGCGTGATCTGACTTAAATACACGGTTTTTGGTTGGGACTCTCCCTTTTAATTAAAATTGTCAAATTAAAAATTTAAAGGGTAATATAAGTTTTTTGCAAAAAAGTTGTATTAAGAACTACTATGTCTCATCTTTTTGATAATCCCACACCCCAACTTACGGGGGAAAACCCGGGAAAACGACATATAAATCAAAAGGATGGTTATTGCAATCCCCGAACGTATATAATTCTGGGTTAGGAAAAGGGTGGTGGAAATATTTCCCCTACCTGAAATTTTAAATTTTCGGGGGTCAAGGGGCATCAGAGTTTTAGAGTGTTTGAAAAAACATTACAGTTATTTGGGAAATCCCAAAAAATCTGTCATGTGCTTAAAAAAGTCACCCTGGGGAAAGGGGCCCTCAAGATTGGTATTCGATTTTTGGGTTTCTTTTTGGGTTAAAAGGGAAAATACAGCCACGGATTTTGCGCAGCTAAAAACTGAATTAGCAAAGGGGGTTTTTCCCCGCGGTAAAAAAATAAAAAAAGAACTCGTCGCAATTCTACGCATCCCAGCGGGGAAGAAATCAGGACCCTACTGATTTTTTTTTATAATTACCAAAAAAGAGAATTTTAAAAATTTAAAGGAATGTCCCAAGAAGGGGGTTGGTGGACCCATTTTTTTAGTTCGACTCGAACCACGGGATCCAAGACTATGTGGAGGTGCGCAATCCAAAAAACACGATACAACCCCTTTTTGAAATCTTGGCTAAATTGAAGAGAATTTTTCAAATTCAAAAAGGGGGTTATCAGAACGATAAAAGAAAAAACGAGGTCAAAATGCGCATAGGATGCCCAATTTTGGGAAACTAATGGTAGAAAAAGGAGGGAAATTTTTGAAATAGGGGCGTAGACCAAATAACGGGAGAAATGAGTTTTACGAGAATAGCCGTCAAAATAATGGGGGGTTCGAGGGAAAAATGGGGGTTTTTGGAAAAGATCCAAAAAAATTCAGCAAAGGGGGACCCCATTTCGAAATAAAACGAAATGATAATTTTTTTAAAGTAAAAAAAGGGGGTTTAGGAAAAATTTTCAATCGAGGGGGATAGGAAGCAAAAGGGGGCGATTAAAAATTGTAAAAGGGTTTAAAGATCAACCCCCCAAGGGGGGTCAAAAGAGAGACAATTGAACCCCCCGATATGTATATCCCCGTAGAACTTCCCCACGTTCCTATTTTATTAAATAACACATTTTTTTAAAGGGTATGGGACACCGGAGCAGATAAATCATTTATATCGGAAGAAGTTTTAGAAAATATTTTTTTTATAAGCAAATTTTAAAAAACGGAGCCCAAGTAATAACAGCCACAAAGGGTTTCGAAATGCCAAAACAGGGGGGTTTGAGGAATTTAAATATTCGGATCGAAAAATTGAAAGGGGGTTTGGGCATTTCATGTGTTGAAAAAATTTAAAAATACCCATGTTTTTCTGGTATCATTTTTGTGCGTCAAAAATCGTTTTTTTGGGTCAAAAAACGGAAAAACAATTCTCAAAAAATAAAAATTTGGGTTGGAAAACCCAAATTTAAAAAGGAAAAGGTTTGGGAAAAGAAACTGGGACAAAATTGGGGGGGTAGAAAAACAAAAACCAACCAAAATTTGTTTTGGGAGTTTTAAAGGGGGTTTTTTTCGAAAAAACCAGGTTTTTACCATGTTTTTTTACCATGAAATTGACATGGGAGATAACCCAATTTGGGAGCTTCAAGGCCCTTAGGTATGATCCCCACCAAGAACAATAATAGGGTTTTTTTACATACAAAAAATGTTACAAGAAAACGATTGTTCCCAAATTTAATCCCCATACGGTCACCTGTTGTGGTTTTGCAAGAAAAATAATGGGCCACCACCGGATAATCCCCCGGGAAAAAATATAGATTTCAATGGGGCTATAGAAAAATTTAAAATTTGATCACAAAGTATCCGGATACCCCCTTTTTCCGTTAATAGATGATTTATTAACGAACATACCATATCAAAAAAATAATGTCATCTCTTTTATCCCAGAGGGGGGTACTTTTAAATGGCAGTAAAACCCCCGGTATTGTTAAAAACCCCATTTGTGTAAAAAATGGCACTTATGCTTTCAAAGCGGATGCCATTCGGTTTATCAGGGAACCCCAATTTTTAAAAAGGGAATTGACATAATCCTAAAAAACCCGGGGATAGGGGGAAAATTTTTGAAAAAGGTTATGGATGATTGATAATATCTCCATCATTCACCACCATGTTAAATTTTAAAGGGGAAATTTTTCGGGTTAAAAGGGTGCAGGATTGACATTAAATAAGGAAAAAAGTAAATTTGGGTGCGGGTGAATTAAATATTTAGGATTAATTTTTTTAGTAAAAAAAGGAATTAAAACGGATGAGACAAAGGTTAAAAGCTATACAAAATAAACCCCCCCAACCCCAAATGTCCAAGTTTTTGGGATTGTCCCAGGGTACGCGAAATTTATTAAAAATTTTGCGGGTATTTGTGAGCCACTTTTTTAACTTAAAAAGAAAAAATTTTAAAAAAATTTTTCTGGTCCAATTTGGGAAAGGGCATTGGGGAAAAGGGTCAGGGGCCCAAAAAAGGGGGCCAGTTTTAAAATTAAACCCAAAATTTTTAGGAACTTCGAGGGTTTTTTACAGATGCCAGTTCGATTGGTTTAGGAGCAGTACCCTTTAAACCCAAAAAAACAGACCTGTGGGATTTGGTGTACACCCTGAACAAAAACAGAGAGGTTTTACAGTAACCGGAAAAGGGAAAGTCCCGCAGTAGTATGGGGGGTTGAACAAATTTAAAATATTTGGGGAAAGCCAAAACCCTTTTGGTAATAACAGATCACGCCCATTCCCCTAAAACCGGCAAAAATTTGTCAGTAGGATGATTAGATGGGCACCGTTTGCAGAATTCAATATAGAATGGGGAAACATAGACCGGGAACCAAAATGCAGTGGCTGACATTCTTTTAAAGGGAAACCAGTTAAAAGTATAATTGGTGATAAAAAATTTAAATTTTGCCATAATCAGGGATTTGGGACTTACTTCGCGGGGAAAAATTAATAACGGGAAAAAAAAAGGGCCCAGAATTAGGTCATATCTATAAGATTTTTTTAGAAAACCCGGAAGATAACCCCCGGTTTAAGCAAATTTTGTGAGGGGGTTGGGCCCCCGATTTCCTTAATTGAAGGATTGTTATTTTATGCGAAACACGCAACGTCATTAGGTGAAATGCGGATACATTCCAAAAATCTTTAAGGGAAAGAAATAATGAGAGAATTTCATGACAAACCAATTGTTTGGACACTTGGGCGGATTTAAAAAATTAAACAATAAAATTTTGGGGCCTTTTTTTTTCCCGTACATGAAAAAAATTCATTGATCAAAAAATGTCTCTTTATATCGCGTTAAGGAGCCCCAATAAAATTAATAAGTGATAATGGTCCCCACTATGAGTATCCGAGATTTTTGAGCGCTAATCTCTAAGTGAAAGATTAGGCATAAGGCATGTGAAGATTGCTGCATATCGACCACAAGCAAATCGGACTGAAAGAAGCATCGAGTATATAGTGCAAATGATTGCAAATTATGTTAATGATCAACACGATACTTGTTCAATTTTCTATGAATTTGCTTTACGCTACCCGTAATGGCGGTGAATGAAACAACGGGAAAACACCTGCTGAATTATTTTTAGGTCGAAAATTGATTACACCATTTCAAAAACTAGTTATGAGCTATCGGAAAGTCTCGTAAAATCTCAAAAATTCAAAATATAGAGAAAAACTTAAAGAAGCTAGACTGGGTACGAAAATTAAAACAGGAAAGGTGTGGGAAAATATTATAATAGACGTAGAAAAGCACATGTAAAAATAGCGGTAAATGATTGGGTCTTATTAGAAACACACCTGGTAAGTTCAAAGCAGCTAACAAAGTATGTGCTAAATTTAAACAAAAAATTTGAGGGACCTTTATGGAGTCTTAGAAGGCAAATGAGAATAATATTGTAATATGGAAATCAGGAAAAAAGATTAACAGTTAACGTAGACTAAATAAGAATATATCGTCATAGAAATGTGACGAGGTCGAATTCAGGGGGAACAGGCATCTCAAATAGTATAAGATCAAGTCAGGAAACTCGTACTTCGGAAAAGTACATCAACGATTAAATGAGTCACAATATGGGAAAGAAAATCTGCGGTGAAACGTAGTTAGAGGCAAAAGGGATTGGTAACCAATCAAATCAATATAAAAATACAGAGAGAGGACCCATAAAACAAATCACTGGTCAGATCACTCCTAGTTCATTTGGGAATGAAAATAAAAACAAAAGGTTAAAGAATAATAGGGGTATTAAAAGATCAGGTGTGTCAGGAACAAGTGGACCACAAAGAAAGTGGCAAAGAAAGGGGACCAATAATAATAATAAAAGACAAATGTCATCCAGTACTATTTCTAGAAGCAGGAAAAAGAACAAAAGAGAATGCACAGAAGTTCCAGATGAATCAAGATACAACTTAAGGCCACGACGGAGAACAGAAGAACCCCGACCAGCCAAGGAGACAATGGGGAAGTCAAGGAAAGGACGACAAAGGAAAATTACAAGCCCCCAACAAGAAATTCCAGTACAACCGAGGAAAGAAGAGTGGTAGCACCTCATCGTTGGACGTGATGGTTGGAGAAAACATATAAAAATCAGGTTGTATTGTTTCATTTTTTATGATCTTCCAACAAGTGGGTCGGAAGAATTATTGCAAAGAAGGAAGTCTCGGGGGGATGCTTAAAAGTTATAAGAAGTCAAACATACAATGAGTGTTTATTTAATTTTGGAACTTTTGACTTGTTAAAAATTTTTTTCTGAAGAAAACATTTGTAATCACACATTTGTTTGTTTCGATGTATGACTTGTGAGATGCGAAAATTCCTTTGGTTATTTGTTATAATAGTTTATTGAAAAAAGTTTTTTAATTGTATAATATGTGTATATATATATTGTTGTTGTATTGTTATGTATTAGGGGGCATCTGGTTCAGGGAAACGCGGCGTAGTCAAGGCACTAACAATAATAAACGAGGGTGCGCGGCTCATTGGGAGTTTTTGTTGAAACCAGATGTGGGGATGGAGATGAAAATTTATTGTGATATAAAATAATTGTGAAAATGATTGATATTATGGAAATAGAGACTCAAAAATTTTCATTTCAGGAGACTGACCCTGAAAACCTGCAAATTTTGAAATTTATAGCTTCAACAAGAAAAGGGGGCGGAAATTCCAGCTCCATATGCAGTGTTAGATTCAAAGATTTTGGGGCTGCGCACCCAAAAATATTTTTTAGGAAAATTTAAGTGTATAAATATTTTAAGTAATTGAATGTTAAAAGTGGGGTGGGCATAAAAATTTAAAAAAAATAATTATTAATGTTGGCCTAGTTATTGGAAATAAAAATTATTGTCACGAGTTTAAATTTAAATTGAATATTAAAATTTAATTCTAAGATGAGTAATGAAAATTAAAGTCAAGATAAATATTGAAATTATAAAAGTTAAAATTTAAGATTAAAATTGTAATGAAAATTAAAGTCAAGATAAATATTGGAAATTATAAAAGTTAAAATGAGGATTTAAGATTAAAATTTAAATAAAACTCAGAAAGCGAAGAAATTTAGAAATAGAGATTTAGACACGTAATTTATTAAGGGCATTGAGAACCCTTAAGTAAATCACGTTTTTCTTCTTGAGTGGTTGTGACGTCTCTCGCGTCTTTCTGCTAACATAACTCCTATGTTCTTTGACGGCCACGATTAATGGCAAAACTTTTCCAACCCAATACCAAGAAGATAAACGAAGATAATATGTAAAGGAGATATACTATAAAAAGGATAGAAGCTTTGATGATAAGATATAGCGCGGCAAGCTTAGAGATAGTTTAGTGTGGAATCATTCTGATCGTTAGTGCGGCAAGTTTAAAGATAGCTTAGTGTGGAATCTTGTAGATCAAGAGTTAGCAGTCCGATAGTTTTGGAAAGAATAGAAGTCCTATATAAAGAAGTTGGAATCTTCATATATAAAGTGAAATATAAATATCTCTATAGGTGAAAGAAGGAGATCTGCAAAAGGTAATATTTGACATAGGTATTTAGATGAATCGATTTATTAACTATAATTAAGATAAAGGATCTAGTTGCGTGATCTGACTTAAATACACGGTTTAATTGGGTGTTGACTCTCACTTTAATTAAAATTGTCAAATTAGAAATTAAGTAATATAAGTTATTCTTAATAAAAGTTGTATTAAGAACTACTATGTCTCATCATTTTGATAATCCCACACCTCTAGCTTACGCGGAACCGGAACGACATAGTCATCACAGGATGGCTATGTCGCAAGTTTTCAAAATTAAAAGAAAACTTTACATTATACGAATACTTTTAAACTAAGTGCCTTTTGTTTAACTATGTGCATTATTATAGTTGACAAATATGTAATTTTTAAAAGAAAGTTTCTGCAAAAAGCAAAAGTTGGCAACGGTGAAGCACATGAACTAATTGGCTGGAAACGCATGATTACATTTGTGACATAATTATGACGTCGAATTAATTTATGAAATAAATGGTTGAAAACACGTGGTTGAGTTATCACGTGATTAAAATGACGTCACATGAATTTAGTCCATTTTGTCTGAAACTATTTACGGGAACTAAAATGATTCTGGCATGACTGACATAATCAATTATTTGTGAATGAAACCACAATATCCGTGACGACATCCCTCTCTTTCTGCATCCTCAACATTCCACTGGAGACCTCTTTCTTCAACAAGACAATGTACCATGCCAAAATTGTTTATGGATGATTCGAAAAATACTCTACATCAGGGGTGGGTAACTTGCTTTGGCTCGCGGGCCACATTGTGTGAGTGGAGGATACCAGAGGGCTGCGCATATTTAAAATGATTGCATTCGTTATAAAAATAATAAATATGAGCTGAATAAAACAGGGTCAGGTTTATTCAATTTATTTATAGTGTTAATTGCATATTCACGTCAGAGTGATCACTTGACCGAAACATCTGCACACACACCCCAGAGCTTAAGGTCACATAAACTCAGATAGGCAGAGTAGGCCTTGGCCCTCATGGGATGTTGTGCCACTGAGTTCACTTCAATTACATATTATCTACAGCTGCATACACACTTAATTTTAAAATGAGTTTAATGAAACAAATGTACCCAATCATATTTTTTCTACAATTCTTTTTGAAATCAGGAGTTAGATTACTTGTTTAAATTCTCATAACAGAGCCTGCAAGTTTATGTCATCATGTTGTACTTGCATCTATATTTACTCTTGTTGACCTTCATGCAAGAAAAAGTTTGCTCTCAAATATATGCAGATTAACATATAAAGAAAAACTTAATCACAAATTTCTTCATACACTGAAATTTTTCAGCTTACAAAGATTGGTAAAAGTCAATGTCATAGCAGTAAACATTTTCTTCGCACTGTGATCTGTCTTCAAGTCAATAAATTCAAGATGTAGCTTCTCGGGTGCTTCATCAATATCAGCAGTAATGGGAAAGCAGAATAAATTGAATTCAGGCTCAATCTTCAAACTTTGAAGATGATCTCTTTGTAGAAGCCCTTACCTCTCCGTTCAAAGCGGATTTTCTGACTTTCTTTCAGGCTCGCTAGTTGCCCACTTCTGCTGTACTGTCATAACCTTGCTTCCCTGGCCATCTAGGTTCTAGATTACCTTATATTAATGTAATGAATTGGGGCTTTGTGTGTAGTGCGATCCAGAGAAACTTTAAATCCTATAGCTCTTCTTTCAAATATTCGTTAACTTTGAAAGATTGTTGAAAAATTGTGAATCCGTATGGCTTTTCAATATTTCCGATGTCTTTCCGTGTTCACACACAAATGATCTGTTACCTCTATTCAGGGTGAAAAATGGTGTTACATTATATTATATTGTATGCATAGCTCATTTGCTCAGAATAAGATTGGTTGACAATCCTTCTATGATTTACTTCCCAATTGAAATCCAAAAACGTTCAAAAGTAGTTACAGAACAGTTTTAGTCTTATCTAATTCAACAGGATATCAAAAAGATGTACAGCCTTGCATATACCTTACATGGACACAAATATCGCTAATTTTGACGGCATCATTGAACTCTAGAATTTTTGATCTACTCTTGAGGTAATCAAAAAAGGAAAAATGGGGTTCACCCGAGAAATAAATTCTCTTCTATTCTCCGTTGATGCATTGGGCAAATCGTGTACCCTCTTGTGGATCCCAGCCCATGTTGACATCGAAGGAAACGAGATGGCCTATTCTCTTGCCAATGAAGCCAGAACACTTGCGCCTGTAACTTCATCAACTACTGTCTTTGATGTCATCGCAGTCGCGAAACAAAAGCTCTGTTCAAACCGAAGGAAAAAATTCTCGATGCCAGAATTAAATTGTAGCCGAGAAATTACGACAACAATAACTAGACTAAGGACAGAGCATTTTAAGGGCATGAAGATTCTGCCCGATGGTTCATATGTTCCAGATCATTTGGAATGCAGGCACTGCCCCAAACACCAACTGGATTCCAAACACCTTTAACTGTCCTTCTATAGTTGGTGCCCT
>BMAV01026343.1:0-10311 GCA_019973955.1 Trichonephila inaurata madagascariensis | reverse complement strand
ACAACTTTGGGCGTTGTTCTGCGAATTTAAGCAAATAATGCGTATATAATTTAGTTTAAAGCCTTAAATGCGGATATCCATAAGTTGCTGAAGATCTGCGTAGTCGACGGACCAAATATTAATGCGAATGGTACTGTATTCAATTATTAAATGCGATTTTAAGGCATAAACATTTATTGCGACTGCTTTGTGCAGTGTCTCCCTTGCAAGAGCGAGTACAAGTGAGGGTGAGCGAGGTGGGGGGTGACGATCGCAGCGCCAACAAGCGTGTTTCTTAGTTTTTTAAACTATAATTTATTAAATAATCGTTGAAACCGGACAACGCCCATTTGATCAGGCGCGAAAAATGTAAACAAAGTACTTCGTTTTTGCGCAAAAGTTGAACGCCTGATATAAACCAAAACATTTATCTTTTGTTGCAAATTGAGCCTTTTATTTTTTATTTCCTAACCGATTAGAAGCCTCACTGTATACATTAAAATCAATTTATCTCAAAATGTAAATTTTTGATGTTCGATATGTACCTTTTCTGAGAAACTACTGTTCACAGGTATGAACATTTTTTTATGATATATTCATAATGATGGCTAATATATACTAAAATGAGCTTTTTGTAAAAAAAACTCAAAAATTTATTTTTTACAAGTTTTTTTATGTGAAAAATGGGTCAAATTTCACTACGTTTGATAAAATATAAATTATGAAAAAATTCAAAATTAGCTAAAAGCTCATTTCAGTATAATGAGAAATGTGTACTTTAATTGTATGAAAAATTTCAAACATGTACATGCAACAGATTTAGAGAAAAAGTAATCGACAACAACCAATTTAACATGTCGGTATAGAGATTTCCGTCTTCTCTTGATTAGTGCAATTCTAAATTTGATACTTAGTAATGTTACTTTCATATCATTTGAGTTGGTGATACAACGAAGATATACTGCAGACCCCTATTCATCTTTACTTACATCGGAAAAACTATGTAGAATCATGTCTCTCTTTTACACATTAAAATTAGTAAAAATATAACTTAGAATTTTCAAATCCTTAAAAAAATGTAAGACACCTCGAGATCTTTTCGCAAATATTTCTCTCTTTAAAAGGTAATTCTAAATTACATTCTATTCTCAAAAGCCCTAACTTTTGTAGGAAAATCTTGCTTGAAATTTCTGTTAACATAGTGTGCTTGGTCATTTTGTTCAAGCCAAGTGAGATGGTGAAAGTAAAATAATCTTCTCAAGAGCTCTATCTTAACCGAGTTTCTTGATACTTTGGGAGTTATTTTCATCTGAATGGTAAAGTTGATCACATGAGGAGGAACTTACTCCATCATCATTTTTTCATTAGAGCACCATTTGTGCAGCTTCATGCCGCCATATTATAACATGAAATTAATTGTTGTTGCAGTTCAGTAACAGAAGAAATGTTGTTAGCTCCCACTAAAATGCCCTCAACGTAGAAATCATTTAATGTAGCTGCAGAAGCAAGAGGGTAAGCACTTTCTTCATCTGTTACGAGCTATTTTAAGACACTTGTGACCAAATATGGAGCAGATCTTGTTCCATATGTAATAGTGAAAAGCTTATAAATTTTAGGTTATTCATTCAAATCTTTGTTCCATAAAATACAATGCAAATAGCATTGATAATGGTCAATCTATGTCTAACAAGACATTTTCTTGACATCAGCTGTGGATGTGATTTTATGTTGTCAAAATTTTTGGAAGATGGAGAAAAAACATCTTGCCCTACACCTCCATTTAGCTGGTAATAATTTATAGACATTCTATTAGCGAAAAGTGAAGATGCATTGGAAACTATTCGAAGTTTTGTACTTTTACTGTCAGCTTCATAAACTCCGTGATGAAGCATAACATATTTTAATTGCGAATTAAAATTTTTTAATTCCTTCATATACCTTAGTTGTTCGTTTTCTGCCATACGATTAGGGTAGAGAGAAAACATTTCCGAATTCAAATATAAAAACTTCTTTAAACTAGTTAATTTTCGATTAGCTATATCCAAAAATTCTCCCAATTATGAATCATTTTATATAGGAAGTCTCACTGTGTTATTTTCCATATCCATCGCTTGATATGTGTTTAAAAAATGCTCTTCTCACCTTATTTGTTGTTTACTCTTTGAACTGGGTAAATCTAAAACTAATTCCCATTTCCATAATTTTCTCACGCTTTCTTCTAATTCATTTTCTTGTTCAAGAAATCCATAATGTTGTTATTCTGGAGTACTCTCAATGGTGTGACATAACCCTAAAAAGTTTCCTTAAATGTTAAAGAGTAATCAGCCGTAAACACTTCACAGTCCAATAGTTGATGGAGGAGCTCTGCAACGATTAATATAAATCAATCTTTCAAAGCTTAAAAAATAATGGATCAGTTAATTTAATATTAGTTGGAACTTCTAGTTTTGAGAAATCTAATGATGTTAATAACAATAAATTTGTTATCTTAGGTACAATTAAAAATATAATCCATCATTAAATTATCTGTCTTCATTAGTTATTCAATAATATTTTTTTTTACATCAACTGCATAGTCAGGAATCGGAATATTTACTTTCAGCCTTTTAAAATCTAGCAAATCTGAAAAATTAGAATTTCACCTAACACCCCTCTATCAAGGATGACTTATCCTTTTTGAAATGAACCATGATAATTGAAAATATAAACAACAGATGAAGCCAATATGCCATTTTCTTTTTTCCCGAAGCAGAGCTCGATGTAATCTTTTTAGATCTGTTCTAATTTTCATTATTTATTTTAGTATTTCCTGTTTCAATATCCTCTTAGAGGAAAATAGTTTCTGTCGTCTTTTGATTTATCAGTGTTGATTCATCTATATGGTAACGAATGATATTTAAATTTACAAGCAGCGCATGTGTATTTTGATAAGCATGATGCAACCTTATGCGAACCTAAGCAATTCAGACAAATTCGTCTTTTTTTCAAAAAATCAATCAAACTGTCAAAACCTGGAGCTTGAGTAATTATTAACACAACAACTCTACTGTTTACGTGTTTCAATGACTAGCTTTTATAAAACAATATTTAACAATAACACATTTAATAATTTATCTTTTTCAATTTCTACTATTAGCTCGCACTGTCTATATATTTATTTATTTATATATTTGTATATTTATTTATTTATCTTGGTGGAATTTTCAATCGTTAATAAAATACATTTTAAAGCGCTGAATTAAACTGAAATTTTATATATAGTATCATTTTGGATGACAATACAATAATTTAATTATAATTAATAAAAATTAATTGATTAAAACTAATTATTTAAAGAATTACAAATACAGCCACGTTGGCGACTTGTGTCAAAACTTGAAAAGGTTTTTTTTTTCTCACGTGTTAAAGCATTCAGTTGGACTGAAATTAAAAGGACAATACACGATACTTTATCGATAATTAAAAAAAAACTAATTACCACTTAATGTTGTGATTCTGTCCTATGTATATACATATTTATATTAATTGTAACTATTTAATAAAGAAGCTAAAATAAAATTTTTCGTTGTTGATCTAAGTAGGAATTGACTTAAAAACTATTTTTTTATATTACTTGTTTCATAATTGATTTTTAGTAATGCAATTAGGAAATTTTTTAAAATCTTTTGCGGAATCTTGAGTTCATTTTACATAATTATTTCACTTTCAATATTAGGTATTGGAATATCAATTTAAAAGTTTTAATACAAACTCATTTCCTTTTGATTTTCAGATATAATGCCCAGTTTCATTCAAACAAAATAAAAAAAAAATTATAGCTGTATTTAAAAATTTACAATGCTGATTATTTTTAATCATGTAAAACTTTTCAGGACTTTTTCACATCTGTCAAGGTCAGCTCTTTATAGGATATAAGATATTGCGCATTTTTTGTGAGGTAATAATAGTATTTTCTTTTATAAAATATAGGTTATATTATTCTTATCTCAAAATACAACGAAATCCTAATATATATTATAAATGCGAAAGTTTGTGAGGATGTTTGTCCGTCTTTCACGCAAAAACAACGGAATCGATTTTAATGAAACTTTACAGTAATATAGCTTATACATCAGAATAACACATAAGCTATAATTTATAGCATAGGCTATAATTTATAAAGATATTGTGTGAAATGTCCAAAATATAACGATATTTGTCAAGTAAGTAGGAAAAAATTCTGCCATCTGCAAGCAATTCTGGCATGCGCTGCAAAAAAGCCCACGACAGCATATATCTACATTTTATTTGTGAAGAAACACTTTTTGTTTTGGCTATGCAAGGCGTTTGCTTCTAATTTATTCCTGTAATCAGTATAACCCCTAATTTTTTTTATTTCAGAATAAAACTAAGTTTTGAAGGGAAAGGTTGTTTCTCTCTTTATTTGAATATTTTTTTTATGATTTTATTATGCATATTTGGTAGTAAGAAATTGATCTTTTTTCAAAATAAATACTTTTATCGCTTCTGGTACTTAAAGTAAATAAACTTTCTCTTTCACACTACATCATTTGGACAAATTTTCAAAATTTGTTTGTGTAGTTAGTAGTTAATTATAATGTGTGTATAATTTTAATTGAATAGGCAGATATTGCATTTTTAAGTATAAAAATAATTATAACTACTGTACTGTATTTTTTGGAGTGAGTGAGTGAGTGAATATTAACGTTGCACTGTTCAGCTATACGAGGGCTTTTGGCGACGGACCACGTAATTTTGAACCTTGGTCAAGTGACGTGGACGACACCTGAGCTGGATCCCCCTTCTCCTAACTACCACACCACAGCAACTTAGCAGGAATATTCTTTGAAATCCACTCTTCCAAGATATATGGCAGCACGGGTTCTATGATGAGTATTTTAGCGGGAAGGTGAATAGTTTTGTAGCAGATATTGCGTTTTCAGCTGACGCGTTTTCAGCGGATTGCAAAGATTATCATTTTTGTCCCGAAAAAATAGTTAATGTCAAAATTTAAGTGTCTTATGTTTTTGTATGTTAATGAAGAACTTAGAAAACGATTTTACTATTTATTTTAAGTGAACGGTGTATATAATTAATTTTACAGTGGAATATCTTTAATTAATTTATTAGCTCTAACGGATTAAATTTCCCAAAGTGGAGTATTTTGTTTATGTATATCCCTTAATTTTCAATGTAGTGATCCAAAAAATATTGCATGAAAAAACTGCAGTAAATCATAATGCGGTAGATAAAGCATTAACGTGCATCGCTCCCCTACACGGCGGGTCTTACAAAGCTCTAATAAAGCTCGAGCTATATGAAAGTAGCTAGACATTTGCCAACTTGACTCTATTGTCAACATTTCATTATGTTTTTCATTGAATCGCCATTATAATTTAAGAAACGGTGTTGCTTGGCGAATATAATAATTTTAACATAAAATAAATACAACAGAAAGTAATATTAATGTATTACACTTTCAGATATATAAATTATTTACACTATTTTAAGCATTCATTACACAAAACTTTTAAGAATGTGTTACTTTTGCTGAGCAGAGATCAGCTTAGGAAGGTATTTTCAAAAATCGACCCTCAAGAGTGTTACGGGGAGTTATAAATAATAAAAAAAATCCTTTTTATCAGGTATTAGATCTACAGACTTAAAATTTAACAAAGGTGTTCTTTTTTTTCTTTTTTTTCTCGTTCAGCTGAGATATGCGAAAAGCTTTTTTTGTTTAATTCACATAAAATTAACTCATTAAAAACTTCTTTATCCTTCAGTCTGTATTGTTTAATTTTTCGTTCACTCGTGCGAAGAACGGGTATACCAGCTAGTGTCAATATAAAATCCTAGACACATGAAGAAAGTCTTCATTAAAAAGTATTTTTGTTTATCACAAGGAATCTTATACATGAAATTTGAGTGTGAAATATATTGCGAAGGAAATGAATTTCCGAAATTATAATTAAAATACCATGGCAAACCTCTTTGAATAGGGTTTGAAGCCCCGATAAAGCCTATTAGTGTAAAGCAGGAGTGGGCAACCTTTTAGCTGTGGCGTGCCAAACCAATCTTCCAATATGATTCAGCGTCTAGGACCTTTTTGAAACAATTCAATTCCCGTGATAATGCATGTAGAGTTAGAGAATAAATGTCAATAATACAGATTTGCCCTTTTATTGTTTATTAATTTTGCATCGTTTAAAAATATTTCTTAATATAAAAATAAAAATAAAATATAATGTTTTCTTCAACAAAAATAAAAACATTAAAATTGTATTTATATGGTATGTACTTTTAAACATATTAATTAAAATAAGAAATAGACAAGCTAAAATATAAGTATTAACCTTCATTATAGTTAAATAAAAAGATAAATAAAAAAAATTTTTAATGGGAACCTAGTGCCTACACCGCTCTATTTTCATATCGCAAAAATCGGGGGTAAAATTTGTGACTTTCAATGTAACACGATTCTAAGCATTCAGTTGTTAAACAATTTCTTTGTGAACTCGACATGCTTTACATATGGGAAAGATTTTTTATTTAAATATGTAGAACCGTGAAATTCTCTCTCTTCGAACAATTAAATCTCCAAGCAATGGCATTCAATAATTTACAAAATAGCTGTAAATTTGTCCTTAGTTATTTTTAAGATTTTTTCGCAATTCCGTGAATGTCCGTAATTCTGACGTTGTTTGTCAAATCAAGTCCATTACAAATTTATCAACTTCCATCCACTCAAAAATTCACAAATTTGTAGAGTAGTGCAGAGTGCCACTAAAAATTGTACCACGTGCCATAGGTTGCCGACCCCTGGTGTAGATTCTGAACGTGCATTTTCTTCGGCAGGATAATTTGAAACAAAAATGAGAAGCCGTTTGAATGATGAAACGCTGGACGAGTTGTTGTTTTCAACAGCTTATTTACAGAAACGGAAGAAATGAAGAAATCTTTTCTTTTTTTAAAAAAAATTTCATTATGTACTTTTTTGTTTTTTATGTTTATATGTTTTTGTTTTGATTTGTTTTAATAACTAATAATATTAAACCAATTTTTTAAATTATGTTTTCAGTTTTATTATGTAATTCCAAATATGCTATATAATGTGTAAGTATTTTTCATAAATAGTCCAATTCTAATCCCGAGATTTCGATAATGTAATCCCGAAGTCCCGTGAATGAAAATATAATCCGGGATTGCAAACTCTAGTTTTGAAGGTTTAAACTGCTTTCAAAACTGATAAGAGGATGATGGTCATTGGAATGAAAGGAAATAAATCAAGACACGATAAAAGAAACCTATTTCCTATAGGTCACAGCATGTAATTTTTATGTGCATACGTTCCAGATAAATCTATCTGACGTATGTAATTATTTAATGTATCGTACGTATCCCACTTAACACTACAATCTTCAATATATTGTAACTCTCAATTTTTCTTTTCTTGGTGACCCCCTTAGTTCATAACTAAGATTTAAATGCACTCTTATTATAAAATTTTCCCAAACATTCACGAATTAGATCCAAAGGTTGTATGTTATGAAATTAGCATGTGGCTAGGGTCACTTGCTGTGAATATTGCTAGAACTGTAAAACTTCAGGATAGTATTCCTTAATAAGCTACAGTTCCTTAATTTTG
The DNA here is from genome assembly GCA_019973955.1 of Trichonephila inaurata madagascariensis. Lineage (NCBI taxonomy): Eukaryota > Metazoa > Arthropoda > Arachnida > Araneae > Nephilidae > Trichonephila > Trichonephila inaurata. Next base: position 2,687 of record BMAV01026343.1, on the reverse strand, counting down.
AAGAAAAACGCAGGGCATTTAAATGTGTTGTAATACCCCCCGAACAAAGACGTTCGTTTATGAAACTGTTGTATTGTTTTTTCTCTCCAAATAAAACAAAGCTGTTGCAATATGACTGGAATTTTTAATATAGTCAGAAAAAATTACAAAGCAAAACCAATTTGCTCAAGACTTGAATTATGCTCTGGTAATCATAATATGACTTATCCCACGATATACACTCACAAATGCTATAAATAACTAATTAACAAAAATTGATAGAACAATCAACATTTACATTTTAGAATGTATCGGATATTCTTTTAAGAAAAGCAAGTATCAACCGGACTTGATAAAAATCTTGGAAAAGTTAGAGATGTCCTTCAAATATTGGATGGTTGCAAGAGCGGCTCTAAGGCCGGCAAAGCGGACTCCTGTCCGGGGCGGCATTTGGATCGAATTTGGGAAAAAATTTTCTGTTACTAAGAACTTCATACATTTTCTGGGGTATGAATTTAGTATTTCATTTAACGTATCGTATTTCTTTATTTTATACTTTGTATGTTTAATGTCAGTTTTTTTATGATGAAACTTGAAGGGTTCGTGGCGGGAGTATATCGTCGGCCTGATTATCAGACTGCGTAACTCCACCGGTGTTACTGATTTGATACAGGAATGCAACGCGCCAAGCGCTTGGCGCGATTCCTTAATCCTTTTGTTTTGTCTACGCCGTACCTCAATGCGCGCTCCGCTTTTAATTTATTCCTCAATCAGTGTAATCACTACTTTTTTTTATTTCATAATAAAACTAGATTTCTAGGGAAGAGGTGGTGGCAAGATTTTAACATAAAATAAATACAACAGAAAGTAATATTAATGTATTACACTTCCAGATATAAATTATTTACACTATTTTAAGCGTTCATTACTTAAAATTTGTAACAATGTGTTACTTTTGCTGAGCAGAGATCCCGCTGCAAAAAATAAAAACTAACGCTATTATACGTTATCCCCATGGCAACCACATTATCGCACGATAAAAATATCAAAGTAAACTATATTGTAATATTATCGCCTATCTTGGCGAACATAAACAACAACTTGGCGCCTAGCCCTATATCAAATTAGCATCCCAGATGGAGTTACGCAGTCTGATAATTAGACCGACGATATGTTAAATCATGAAATTTGATATGTTTACTAGTGAAAGTGTGCACCTTTCACTAGTAATTTTTCTCCTATCCAGGAATGGGGTTAAAATGGACATTCCTCTCACCCATACGATGTCCAGTGTCAGCTATCCAAAAGGGGACAGGGGTATTAAGAGTTTTTAGTAGATAGAGAGCCACAAGAGATGTTTTATTTTAATTTTAAGTGTAGTTACTATAAGTTAAAATAAACGCTTGTCCCCACCATCATTAGACTCTTTTTCGAAGAAATTGGCTTGCTGAAACGGGCGATTTCTTCTCTTACATTTTACTGACTTGAAATAATAACATGTAATTATGGTCCTTAATTTCAAATTATTTTGTGTTATATATATATATATATATATATATATATATATATATATATATATATATATATATATATTTGTTATGCAGCCTTTTTGTTCGCCAGAATCATTCGAATTTTATTGGTGTGTATCTATGTGAACAATTTATCTCTTTTAATAAATATTTTTTGCTTTGGTGAGAGGGGCGGCATTTTCCATTTTTGTCCGGGGCAGCAAAACTGCTAGAGCTGGCCCTGATGGTTACTAATATTTTTTGTAACCTTTTTAGAACTAGATCTTTTTAATTTTGAAACTAGATTTTTTTTTTTCCTAAACAATTTCTTTTCGACATTTCTTTCTTTCTTTTTTTTTTTTTAATCTCACTTGCCCCAATAAATTTACATTTTTACAAACAATAAAATATTTGAAAAATACTTAATGATTGTAAGGCATTTGCCCGTGAGGGTTGCCCTACTTCCACATTATCTTCGCGACCTAGAGGTGCGGGAGTGAATGAAGAACCAGATGTTGCCATATAATCTTAATATCTCTTTATTAAGATTTTAACTTAAATAATATACAATTATAGTATTTAATTTAAACTTAGTGGATCTGAGGTGAAGAGACACACAATACGTACTACCAAATAAGCGCGACCCTGATCACTATGTCTAACTTTACCGCCTACTCCTAATCTCAGTGAATACACAGTTCCTAGTAGTAATTTGAACAATCCTACCTCTTTATCCTGGGTAATCTGTAACTCAATCGAATCCTAAATGACGTGGCGTTTTATATCGTGTGAAATGGTATCCACTTTGACTTGAACGCTCTGGCACGAATAGATTAACTCTTGAATGTCGGATAACTTCTCTTACTTTAGCTTAATCACTTGAACACATGGACCTCGTATAATCACTTCCCGTAGCCACCCTGCTTACGCTTTTGCTATTTAAAAGGTTCTTAATTTGCATAATCATGCTTCGCTTCTGGATTTGGTTGGAAAGAATTTGCTATTTCGGCCCCAAAGAACCCAAGAGGAGTTTTTAGTTGAAAACGCGAAGAGCCCGTCACATGGTTGTAATTTAAAGGCATAAAATAAAACACATTTCCACGAATTAGTGTACCTTATTAGGTTTGCATAATTTAATTGTTAAAATATTTAGCTTTCAGAAAGATTTGTTAAAACCATAAATGCACCAAAGACTAAAAA